>APFE030418296.1:2299-57640 GCA_000404065.3 Pinus taeda
AAATAAATTTTATTATTTCATTTAAAAATTAACAATACCTAAATTTGGCTAAGTAAATAGGACCTCATCTATGTATGGACAATTCCCGAGTTGCCCATGTGTCTCATTCCTCCTACTGACACCTGTAACCTATAAAACAATGGAAATGGTTGCGAAATTGCTAGCTAGCTGTGGAAAGTGGCTACATTCCGTAGCTGATAAACAAAACCTAGATCAAATAGCATATAAAATGATATAATTTGAAAATCACTCAAATACACCATTGAAATCAACATGTAACAACTTTTGATAGCTTAGGATGCACTAACATGGGAAAATATAGGAGAAAGGGTTGAAGAAAATGCTTGGAAGAGAGATATTTTTGGGGCTCAATGATGAAAATGGGAATTTGGGGGTTGCCCAAAATCCCAGTTCCATTTAAAAATCTCAAACCTGGGCCTTTCTATTAATCCCTTCCCTTGACTGGCTCCGCTGTCCATAAAAACACACACAGTTCTACCAGTTTTTTAATTGGAATTCACAACGCACAACAATTATAAAAATCCACAGGCACACAATACAATTGCTATAAAGATAGTGCATCCACAGCGTCTATAAAACACATAAGTATACACAACATACACTAGAACATGATTATATATATTATATAAAACAGTTACATACTAAGGCATTTCAGCCTTAAAACGAGCTCATGCTCGACTACATCTTGACCCTCACAAAATTTATCACAGAACAGATATATCTTTCACACCCTATCACATTACAATTATATAAGAATTTTAGGAAGGATCAATCCTATCCTCTCCTGACTTTCTCCACAAAAGCTTCATGCATGCATGCTTTAAATATGCTTTATCCTTTTTAAATCTATTTTCTCCTTTAAATCACGCTTTTCTTTTGTTCTGATCCTCTTGCCCACGTTTGCTTGCTTTGCTGTTGGTTTCTCCTGCATCAGACTCCCCAGGCACAAAAATTTATGACCTCCTGGTCATATGCTTCTGGTCTTCGTAATATCTTCAACTTGTGAGCTGCAATCAACCTCTGCAACAACAAGTCCTCCTTGCTGCTTCTTACCTCACCAAGCTCTCCTCTAGACTTGGTCTTTTGGTAACCGCTCTAGGCTATTGCAAATCTTCTCACCTTCCGCTGCCGCCATCTGCACAATAGCAAGACCATAAATTCTTCATCTTTAACTCAACTGTACCTCTTTCCGCAGAATCTTACTGCTCTGATACCACCTGATGAAAATGAGATCTGGGTATAAGCCCAAAATCCCAAATTCTTTAAAAATCTCGATCCTGGCCCACTAAGCCTCGTCAGAAGCGTTAATTACCTCGAATCTTTTTCTTTCTCACTCATGCAATTCAATTCAGGATAACAACATCATAAAATTTCTAAAAGCAGATAATTTACATTACCAAACAAAGCTACCACAAACAATTAAAATACGCCCTCCTTTGAAATTCCGAATAATTTCAGGGAATCCTTTATTGTTAACGTAACAGCCACTTCAGCGCTGTATGGACGACGTCAGACAATCTACTTTAGATTGGTTGCAATATAGCAGCAAGAAGGAGAAAGGCTGCTGGTCCCGAGAGCTGAGCTTCAGCTTCATTGTCGAAATAAATTCCATTGTTATTCAGCGGAGAAGCTGCATTTATGGAGAATATGTATATTACACGCCAACAGATTTTTACCTGTATACTCACAACAGACAATCACATATAAAATATAATGGGACAATCACACATATAATGTTTAAACGATATTAGACTGCCATCGATCCACGGGTGATCGATATTCGACCAACAAACTCACACACAGAAATAAATTCATAAATTTAACTACAAAATACATAACTCGACACGAGGAATCAACATAGTATTTTTTTTGATTATATACAAACATCGCTTAAATCTAAGGCATTGTAGCCTTAGAACAAGCTCATACTCAACTACGTCTTTTCACTCACAAATTTCCTCACAAAAAATAAGATACCCCACACCCTATCACACTATACGTTTATAAAATACATTGGAAGGATCGATCAGATCTTCTCCTAGTTTTTTTTACAATGAAAGCTCTCCAAAAGCATGCATGGCTGTTATCAATAGCAAGTCTCCTCTAAACATATCTGCTTTAAAAAAGGCTTTCCTCTTTTCTGATCCTCTGGTCCATGCTTGCTTGCTTTGTTGCTGGGTGCTCCTGCATCAGAATATATCCATTTTGAAGAGAATTAGGAGAATAGTTGAGTAAAATTATTCTAGAAAAGAGTTACAATATTAAAAAAGATGGAGTTATAATTATAAGAATATGAATTTGTGCAAATAAAACAACATGGTCAATAAACATAGTAAATAGAGTGGGAGTAATAATGTAATGTGGAAGAATATAACAATATGGAGGAGACATAAACGATGTGGCATGGAATTAAGGGCTAGAGTAATAATGTAATGTGGAAGAATATAACAACATGGAGGAGACCTAAACAATGTGACTTGACATTAGTGTAAAAATAAAAATAAAAATTTAAGCCTATGTTCATGATGTAAGGGGTGATGAAGAGTCAAAATTCCATAATAAGTGAAGGCATTTAAATTCCCATACAGGAATGGAATTATTCAAGTATTAATATTTATTGTAGACAAAAACCAAAAATGGAAACTCCATATTCATGAAGCATGAAATTAGAACAATTCTGTAAGTAATAGATGTGGAGAGACTCTTTGGCATTAAATAAACTGAATACCCTAAAAGTAAATACTATCTCCACTATGTTGGAAGGACATGCATAATTATGGTAGGTTAATGTAAAGTTGTAGAGGAAAAGGAAAACAATGATAAAATCAAGAAAATGAATTAAGAAGTCACTAAACTCAAAGATGAGCATTTGCTTGCTGATTACACTTTGAATAACTCAAAGATGAGCTTTTGCTTGTTGATTAAACTTTGAATTTATATAGGAAGTTGTAAAATGTTAGGAAAAAGGATATATGTAAATTTTTATAAGTTCTCTATTAAATATTTACATAATTATGAAGAAAATGATACCATGGCTAGGTATATCAAACCCCACATTATTTCATTCAAAATGAGCTTAGTGAAATTAAGATTAAGGTGGTTGGAGAAACCTACTAACCTTTCACAAAGGCTTACAAAAGTGTTTCAGGTAGAAAGGTGGCATTCATGAAATAATAATAATGGAAGAGTTACAAGCATTTTTGAAAAAATACATCATATTGGAAATAAGGAAGAAGAAGGTAGTAGTATAATTACTATTAAGCAAAGATTTGGGAGAAGTCTTTAGAAGAAAAACAACTTATGGTAGAAGAGGAGATAATAGGAATAGAGGAAATGGAATATCTATAATAATTTTCTACAATTATGAAATAATAAGGCACAAATCATTTCTATGCTATTTTTTTTTAGATATTAATAGGAAAGGAGTAAAGATTGTGTTTCTTAATAAGTTTATAAGGATGGAAGGAAAATGAAAATCTGTGTGTGAAAGAGAAAAAATTATACAACAACAGTAACAGTGATTAAAATAGTGGTAGGAGAATCATGCTATGTTTAGCAACAAAATTTTGAAAAGAGGAGAAAGGAAAAGCATTGTTTCACTATTATTCCAAAGAGTTATACTCCACTAGAAAATAGTCATGAAACCGCAATAAAGGTAGAAGGATTGTTACTTGAGCTTAAGGAAGTTACTTCATATGAGTTTCTTAAGGGATTATTGCTTATTATGATCATTTCCCATGAAATAGACTTCATTACATGGTTTAGTTTACCTAATAAAGCCATGCATTTGATAACACCACTAAAAATTAGGATGTTAGCAACCAACAACATACATTATTTGAAAGAGGATTAAATAGAGAAATTCAATTCCCATGTGTATCAATTGCTACATATACATAAAAAAAGAGTGTAGGATGAATGATGTGCGTTAAACACACAACTCTTAATATGATTATGATCATTGTTGGCATTATGAGACAAGTGTTATCCTTGATGGAAAATCACTCAGATGATAAATTATAGTGCAACAAAGTTATTTTCAAGTTCACGGAATTTTATGCAGAGAAAAGTTTACTTCATGTAGAGAAAAGTTCACGGAATTTTATGAAAATAAAAGTTTATTTCATGTAGAGAAAAGTTCAGAGATTTATACAGAGAAAAGTTTATTTCATGTGGAGAAAAGTTCACGCACTTTCATGGTTGTTTCATGGTATTAGTCCCACAGTTTTTTGATCCTATGGTTTTGGCCCATGGTATTGGTCCATGATTTGAGGAAGAGCTTGCCTATATAAAGCAAAGGAGATCATTTGGCTTGGGTATGCTTTTCGGTTGAATATCTTAAGATCTAAAATATTGGGTTATTGTTTCAAAAGCTCGATCTATATGAAAGTGAAGTGGAAAATGAATCTGTGAAGGGTGATCTCTTGAGCGCTGCAGTTGTGGAAGTGCGGAGGCGACACAGAAGGCGCAGTGCAGAGACGCCACAGAAGGCGCAGTGCGGAGGTGCTACAGAAGGCGCAGTGCGAAGGCGCCACAGAAGGCGCAGTGCGGAGACACCACAGAGGCGCCACAGAAGGCGCAGTGCGGAGGTGCCACAGGAGACGCCACAGAGGCGCCACAGAAGGCGCAGTGCGGAGACACCACAGAAGGCGCAGTGCGGAGATGCCACAGAGGCGTCACAGAAGGCGCAGTGCGGAGACGCCACAGAAGGCGCAGTGCGGAGGCGCCACAGGAGACGCCACAGAGGCGCCACTAAAGGCACAGTGCGGAGGCGCAAAAGAAGGTGCAGCTGCGGAGGTGCGCGACGCCACAGAAGGTGAAGTGCGTAGCGACGTAGTCCAGAGAAAAGGAAATTGCGTATCTGTCTTAAGATCTTTTGTTGACTGATTTTTTTGTTGATAAGGTTTTCTGGGTTTAGTTTACTGTTATTGTGGATCTGGTTATCTGGGTGACTTACTGGTACTTGATGATCATTTGATGTTTATGGATCCAGTTTGAAAATTTATAAAAAGTGGTCCTTGAAAGAAAAGAAGTAGGGGGTTGTAGCTCCCTTCCAGGAGAGACTGGAAAATGAGAGAGAGTTGTAGCTCTCTGCAGGTTGCATCCTGCGTACTAGTAAAGGACTGCACTAGTACAAGACCATTGTAAAAGGAGTTTCTAATTTGAAAGAAGATAGAGACATATTGCAGCAGGTGGTTTTCACCCACATTGGGTTTCCACCTTATATCATGGTGTTCATGTGTGTGGCTTATGTGTGATGATCTCTTCTATTTTACTGCACCTGTTTACTATTAATATGGTTGATAATGTTCTAATGCACTCATTAAGGATCAACTAACTGAATCATAAGAATTTGTGGAAGTAGCATATATGAATCTGAATATGGAAATGAAAAAGTTTTATTGATGTGATAATACTGATTCACCCCCCCCCTCTCAGTATTATTTCCCACAAAGATATGGTGGGTTATTGCCGATGATTGAATGCAAAAACATTTCATAAAGCAAACACAAGAAGACACCAAAGAAAAACCATTTTCTAGGGTTGTGTAATAGTGTCATGGTTTCCAAGGTTTGATTTTTCCTACCCTACCCCTGTTCCTTATTCCCCCATGTCATTTCTCCTATTATCACTACCCTAACACTAGCAAACTCATATTCCCTTTCCCCTCCTCCTATTGCTCAATAGAAACCCCAAACCCTACCCCATCAAAATACCCCAAACTCCTCCCATATCCCTAACAAAATTCTCCCTATAAATCCTATCCCCATTTCATCACTCCCTTCCTAACAGTCCCTGTTTCATTGCTCCCCTTGGTAACGGACATTACAAAGGCACCCTGTCTCACACCATCGTCAAAGGGCAGCCGAGGTATAGTATACACAGCAGTCATAGCTTCACAACATTCATCGGAGTATGAGATGGAGACACATAGTGATTGGCAAAAGAGAACAAGGACAAGTACATGCTCAGGAACATGAAAAACCACTATTGGGAACCAAGCAAGGTTTGCAAGGCATGAAATAGGAATTTGAAGGCAGAATTGAGCAAAGCAACAAAAGAGGCAAAAGAGGCAAAAGAGCAAGATCGGCTCTGAATCTTGGCTGAAGATTCCTTGGCACGTCATAGCACTTCATAGAGGACCTCCAGCCCAAATTTCAAGGAATTTGGGGAAATTATGGTCACATGACAAATTTTTGGCACAAAAACAGGTTTTTTCTCTATATGCGCTGCACCATCGGCACGACGCGTAAGATTGAGAGCTTCAAATGAGAAATGGTTTGCATTTTTCGATTCATCATGCAAAATCAAAATTACTGGCACTGGGAGCAAGAAATTTGGAGAAGATCTTTGCCACCAAAAGGGCAAAATACACTCAAAAATGGCCTCACTGCCCCTATTTTGACACACAAGAATCAGTCTTGGGAGAATAAATATTTGGAGGGGCAAATGAGCTCCACATTCAAAAATTCCACTTGAGTTGGAAAGTAGACAGAACAGGCTTTCCAACGAGCTATCCTACTCTCATTTTGGACTCCGGAAAGTGCCTCAAAATTGGCCTCAAAGTGGCACGACGCATACAAGAAAGGGGCGTGGCGCATATAGGAAAAAGGGCCAGAATGCCTCTATTTTGCGAAATTTCGCTTCCCGAATTTTTGTAAGTGGACCCACTCATATGCACTTCCATTTTTCAGAACCTAAGGTGGTTTTATAAGTATTTTCACTCCATATGGTCAGTTATCCAAGTGGCAAAGGAAGGCAAAGGGCCACCCAAGCCATTTGTCATGTTTGTGGCGATGCACCTGTAGCTGCTGTTTGGCTCTCCACCTTCAGTCTGTAATGATTCGAGTAACTCCCCAACCGTTGGGAATTCTATCTCTTCATGGCACATTCTATATATTGTATGCAAACCATTTTACAAAGGGTTGGTTGGCTTGTAACTTCTGGGAGACTGTGGGAAAAAAATTCTGTTTCTGCATTGTATATTTTTTACAGAGGATTAATGAAAGGCAGTGGCTCTGTTTCATGAGATTCATGTGGATGTGAGTGTAGAAAATGTGTCTCCTATGTTTCATATGTATCTTGTTATGTTTCATAGCTCATTTCATATTCATTTCCATTGAAATTTTCTAAGGTAGCTAAGGTAGAATTCAATTTTATTGCTCTGCCTGTGGGAAAATTTCATGTACAGTGTTCATTCTTCTGTTGAAAAGGATTCATGTTGTCCATGCCCTTTTCACCCTCTTAATCAATCTCTCCATTCCACAATATCTTAAAACTAAATTGCTATGCTTTACGCCTACCTTGCCTCACGAAATAATCCGTGCCTTTATGATAAGTTCTCTGTTCATTGAGGTCCAGTGGTCCCATAACATCTCAGAAACACAGTCATTCATAAAAAAAATCACTCCTTATTTTCATTTTCACTTACTAGCATAAGATAAATAGTTCGTTTGAAAGTCATCTCAACCCTTTTCGTTCATCTATTCACTAAGTGTGACTCGGAGAGAGCCCTCTCCTGTTCTGGTAGGGCTAGCTACCAGACTGAGCGTGGTTTGTGGTTACCTTGAATTTTTCCTTCTTTCAGCCTAAGGAGGATTTAGGTGCTAACATAGTGGCGACTCCGGCTGGGGGTCAAATCAATCCCCTTGCTTCTTAATAATTCTAAGCTTCTGGATGATAATTTTAGGATTTGATAGGCTGAGTAAAGTTGGTTGTGTCCTTTGATTTTTCTCAATAGCACGTTGGCTTCTAGAAGATACACCAGAGCTTATCCAGATCCCGGCCCTCCGCACATCTACCAAAATCCCAATTTGATTTCAAGAATTCGTCGTCAAGAAAGCTCTATATCGCCAGTTCTCAATTCCTATTCATGCCCAGACATTTTTGAGTATATTGAAGAGCTAGAGTTTGATGAGCAGTTTGAATTATCGTTCTTCGAAACCAAGTATGAAAGAGCGGTTGACTCTACTGTCCACAATCCATAGTTTCTTGTAGACTTGGAGACGGAAAGGGCTAACCGGTCTATTGATAACTACATAGTAGCTCAACTTCAAACTCCAATTTCTAGCCCCTTAAAAATTGTGCACACTCCACCAACACCTCTGAGGACAAATCCACCAAGAGTGATGGTTGCCCGTTTTGCACCTCTCATTTTTCTCAAGTTTTAGATGATATGCCCGCTGATTACCAAAGAAAAATCCCCTTTTTTATGACACTCCTAATGGCATTACTGCTCAGTAACATGTGGACAAAATGGCAGATTTCTATGAACTGCATGAGATCGATGCGGAGAATGTGGCAATGAGACTTTTTGTACAGAAATTTGCAGGTGAAGTGAGGAAATGGTTCAGAAGTTTACCGGCTGCTCGTATCGCTACCTTGGCTGACTTACAAAGACAATTTTTGAACCGCTGGGAAGTGAAAAATAATCCTCTTCAAATTCTGGCTGAATATGAGCAAATCAAAAGAAACGCTAGTGAGTTGGTCCAAGATTATTGCACTAGATTCAATATAGTCTATAATGAAATTCCAGATAATCTAAGGCCACCTGTGGGACTAGCCATGTTGAAGTTCCCGGGTGGTTTTGATGCTGACATGGCTTATCAATTGAGAGAAAGTGAACCGACCACAATGGAAGACATGCAGAAGATAACGGTCAGCATTGAAGCAAATCTGCTGACCAAGAGAGCTAGAGCAAAGGCAGAGAAGAAGAGCAGTGAAAAGGAAGAATCTTCCTCGGTAGATCAGCTACTTCGGAAGGTAGAGCAAATGCTTGAAAGAGTGAAACTTGACAAACCGGAGCCACAAGTTAGAAATCCTAACTTCTGTGGCCAACAACAACCACAGTATAGAATAAGACAGAGAGATCAGCGAGCCCAAGAGCCGATTGCACAACAACCAGTACAGACACCTTTGCAACAAAATTTTGTGCATGGACTGGAATCAGATGAGGACGGAAATGTAATAGGCGAAGAAAATCACCTCTTTACTCCTGATTATTTTCCTACTTATCTCACTGAAGAGGAGGAGTATGCAGAGAATTCAACTGCACACAAAGATGTAGATTTCATTCTAGCAAGCGACACCATCTTGGAGGAGCAATCAGATGAATACCAAAGAGGCTACATAATGCTTTGTTTGCCCAACAGCAGCGATATTCACTTAGAAACAGAGATGTGCCGGTCAGACCCATTCAGAAAAAGAAGGATGTTGAAGCATCAAAGAATGATCCAGCAGTTACAAAAAGAAAAGGAAAGGAGGCTGTTTATCCAGAGAGAAACAAATCAACATCAGTAGAACCATCACATCAGCAAGTTGCATCAAAAGAAAAGGAGAGGAAAGAAATCCCAGTCAAAGAGGTAGAAAAGATTCCCGCTTTCAATTTAGAGAATGAGATTTCTAAACTAAAGATATCCATCGCCTTGACTGAAATATTGAAGAACAACAGTTATAAAGGACAAGTATCTAAAATGTTGAATTTGGACCTAATGTCCGACATGGTGAATGTCGAAGATGATCAACCTGAAATGATTTTTGGGCCAACATCAAATGATGAGTCTCCTGATAGTGATGTGCCACCTTTTTACATTAGTTTAAGGTTGCATGATTTTGTGTTACATAACGCCATGTTCGATTCCGAAGCTTCTCACAATCTCATGCCCAAGGCAATCATGGATAAGCTTGGTCGGGACATTCCTCCAAGGTTTGGCATGCTTCTTTCCAGGTCTTGGGTAGCGAAACTAAAAGGGACACTACAGCTAGATTTCTCCTATGCAACGATTCCAGTATTCGGACAAATGAGGAAATTATATCGGGAACAAAAAATGAAGTACATGATCACAAGCAAGGAGAAACCAATAAATCATCCTATTAACTATGTACATAAAGATTTAGAGTCTTTTATTTTGTATTCAGATAGTTTAAATGATATAGATAATCAGTTGGTAGAAGCAGATGATATTCTGGAAATAACAGAAAATTTCAGAGAAGTTTTGAAGAAAGAAGAACAAGAACAACAGAACATCGTTGGGCAATCAGCTGAAAGTAATGGACAGCAAGCAGACAAGGCACAAAAAACAGATTTCCAGGACTTGCAAGAGGAGGAAGAAGGTTTGTGAACCATGGATTTTGATGGAGCAGCTGGAAATGATGGCGCTGGAATTGGAATTTGGGTACGCAGTCCTTTCTCCGCCCCAAACAAAGTCCCTAGTAACGTACGGGTATGCTCTTACAAGTTGGCTTTTGAGTGTTCAAATAATGAAGCTGACTATGAAGCTCTGATTGCTGGCCTAAATATTCTAAGAAAGCTGAACGCCAAGAGGATTTCATTATATGGCGACTCTGAATTGGTTATCGAGCAGGTCAGAGGCGAATATCAAGCAAAGCATCCCAAGATGCAGGCCTACCATAATGCAGTCCTAGACATTTTGAAATTATTTTCAGAATACACCTTGACATGTGTGCCTCGTATACAAAATAGTATTGCTAATGCTCTTGCTAAGGAAACAAGTAGTTTGAAGATACCAATGAACTCTAATAACAAATTCGAAATTCATGTCAAGCATCATCCAACCATTCTAGACAATCAGAGATATTGGCAAGTGTTCCAAGATGATGAGGAGATTGATGAATTCTGCAAAACAAAGGCAAGTTCAAAGAGACCTCAATTGATGAAGAAAATGACGATGGAAAAGGTAATGGTACATATGAAATGCAGATCAATGAAATGGACGTGTTGCAGCTGAAGAATAACGTCATTCCTAAAGGCTTGATACCTCTAGAAGAACTCTTTGATCAAGATGATGTAGCCCACAAGCCAACATTGCAGCCGATAGAGAAGGGTGTGGAAGAGGTCAATATCGGGACAGCTGCAAATCCTAAAGTGGTAAAATTGTCCAAAGCATTGCCGCCAAAGATCAAGGACAAATATATCAGTTTGATGTCTTCATTTGCAGATGTGTTTGCTTGGGGCTATTCCAACTTAAAGACATATGACACCAATATAATTCAACAAACTATACCCATCAAGCCTAATAAAAAACCATTCAGATAGAATTTGAGAAGGCTAAATCCAAAGTTGCTGCCATCTATTGAAAAGGAGATCAACAGGTTGTACAAATAAGGGATCATTGTGCCAATCATATTTTCAGATTGGATCTCTAACTTGGCGCCCGTAAGGAAGAAGACAGGTGAGATTCGCTTATGCATTGATTTCAGAAATCTCAATAAAGTTTCATTGAAGGACAACTATCCACTGCCCAAAATGGACCATATACTTCAGCGAGTAGTGGGAGCATCCCGTATGTCACTGCTTGATGGTTATTCTGGATATAACCAAGTTTTTGTCCATGAGGATGAGCGGGACAAGACAGCATTCACCACTCCATGGGGAACCTTTCATTACACAAAAATGCCTTTCGGTTTGAAGAATGCGGGTGCCACATTTCAGCGTGCTATGGACTTGGCTTTTGCAAATGATAAGGATGTCTTTTTGGTGGTGTATTTGGATGATTTGACGATGTTTTCTAAATCTGATGAAGAGCACATGTACCATCTTAAAACCATCTTCCTAAAGTGCAGAAAATATGGCTTATCGCTGAATCCAAAGAAGAGCTTGTTCGCCATGGAAGAAGGCAAACTACTCGGGCACATTATCTCAAAAGATGGCATCCATATTGAACCGACACATGTGCAAGCAATTCAGCAAATAGATCTACCCCAGAATAAAAAAGAGATACAATCGTTCAATGGTAAGATGAACTTCCTACATCGCTTTGTACCCATTCTTGCTAAGCATCTAAGGGAGATGACAAACATGCTTAAGAAGGACAGCCAAGTGAAATGGACGGAAGAGGCCGTAAAATCTTTCAATTTGGTCAAAATTGGCTCTTTCCTCAGCACTAGTTCTAGTCAGCTCGGACTACACTTAGGATTTCATATTGTTTTCATTTACTTCGGAGCATACTATGGCAACGGTATTATTGCAGAAGAGAGATGATCATGAAAGACCCATTGCATTTTTCAGCAGAGCTATAAGAGACACAGCTTTAAAGTATAACATCATTGAGAAGCAAGCCCTTGCACTTGTGAAGGCATTGAAAGATTTCCGGGTGTATATTCTACATTCTCACATTCTGGCCTATGTTCCTAACGCTGTTGTAAAACATGTTTTAGTGCAGACCGATCCGGAAGGAAGAAGAGGCAAGTGGATTGCAGCCTTGCTGGAATATGATGTGGAAATAAAGCCCACAAAATTGGTGAAAGGACAGGGAATTGCGAAGCTAATGGTTGAATCAAACTTGCATGCCTTGGACATAAATCTGGTCATTGCTATGTCCGATGAGAACGATGAAGCATAGCCAATTCAGGTATTTGAAATGTTTGCTCTTTCTCCATGGTATTCAGATATCATATATGTGCTCAAAAATTTGTTGCCACCGCCTGACATGACTAGAAACAAAGCGAGAACACTCAAGTTGAAGGCTGCCAAGTTTTGCATTCTTAATTTAGCACTATATTGGAAAGACCCCGGTGGCGTTTTGTTAAATTGTTTGGTGGAAAAGGAAGCAAAGAAAGTCATGGAGGACTGCCACTAAGGAGACTATGGTGGTCACCTTTTTTGGAAGTCAAGAGCAAACAAAATTTTGAGAGCAGGGTACTATTGGCCGACATTGTTTGCTGATGTATATAAGATGGTCAAGCGCTGTCATAAGTGTCATATTTTCGAAGGAAAGCAGAAGTTACAGCCGCTACCACTCAAGTACATAGAGGTGAGTGCCCCTTTTTAGCAATGGGGGTTGGATTTCATTGACAAAATTCATCCCGCTTCTTCCGAACAGAATAGATGGATCCTCACAGCCACATATTACTTCACAAAATGGATTGAGGCGATTCCCACCAGACAAGCTACAGATGCGGTAATCATTTCATTCCTTAAAAATAACATCTTGTCTTTCTTTGGTTGTCTGAATAAGCTAATCACTGATAACACATCAGCTTTCAAATCAAAAAGGATGGTAGAGTTTTGTTTACCCTTCTTTCCCATAATATTCTGAACACTGCTATGTATATTTCTCTGCTTTTCGCTCCTGCAATTTACAAATGAGGCAAGATTAATGATAAGAAAAAGGTGACAGGAAAGCTTTAAATGCCAAAATCATATAAAATATATCACCTTACGTGAAATGGCCCTTTGATCAGATCAAAACCATATTTCATAATGATTACCAACTAACTCATTAGTTATCATTAATGCGCATAACTAGGCATCAGTTTATGGGAAAAAAAATCGAACGACGAGCCCTGAAGATCTGTGATAAAGCGATTTTGCGATTTGCTTCACAATATCACAGATCGCAATATCGCAGATCACAATATCGCTAATCCATTGCATGTGGCAATCATCCATTACCATGTGTTTTCTGCGATATGCAATTTGCGAGACGCGCCATCGCATATCGGTGGTTTGAGGTATTTCACCTTGAGGCACATGAAAAATGCGATGTGATGAGTGTCTTCAGTGTGTGATTTCACCTCACGACAAAACCATATTTCATTAATGATTACCAACTAACTCATTAGTTGTCATTAATGCGCATAACTAGGCATCGGTTTATGGGAAAAAAAATCGAACGACGAGCCCTGAAGATCTGTGATAAAGGGATTTTGCGATTTGCTTCACAATATCACAGATCGCAATATCGCAAATCACAATATCGCTAATCCATTGCATGTGGCAATCATCCATTACCATGTGTTTTTTGCGATATGCAATTTGCGAGATGCGCCATCGCATATCGGTGGTTTGAGGTATTTCACCTTGAGGCACATGAAAAATGCGATGTGATGAGTGTCTTCAGTGTGTGATTTCACCTCACGATTTTGTGATTTGCTTCGCAATATCACAGATCGCAATATCGCAGATCACAATATCGCTAATCCATTGCATGTGGCAATCATCCATTACCATGTGTTTTCTGCGATATGCAATTTGCGAGACACGCCATCGCATATCGGTGGTTTGAGGTATTTCACCTTGAGGCACATGAAAAATGTGATTTGATGAGTGCCTTCAGTGTGTGATTTCACCTCACGATTTCGTAATCCTAGGATTTTGTTTATAGGAAAGCATCTATTACCTTTTTGCGATGCGACACTCTTTATTGAGAGAATGGTTTTTGTTCGAACTTATCATAAAAATTAAGTCTTTTTAGATTTTTTGGGTATTCTCCTAAGTTTATGATAGTAAGATTTATTCAAAAAGGGAATACAAGTACTAATTTATTTTTAATTTTTTTTTGGATAAGGGTCCCCACTTATTTAGTATTAGTAATAAAACTAAATAAGAAGGGGGGTTGTTTCTGGCCACAACAATCCCATAGGCAGACCTGCTGCGGCATAGCCCTAACAACCAATGGAATCCCTTTGGTCCTCATCTCTAGTCCCTGCATGCCATCCATATATAGGATCCATACATCATGAAGTAATTTGAGGCATGTTAAAATATCTGGTGTCTGCCACTCTGTAGTACAGATGACCACTGGAAGCCACGTGTGCCAAATAGCTACCCCCTAAATGCAACCAATAGATGGGTATTTGATATGCAGACTCAGTGTATGTGGATCCATTCTACTCCTACCAACCATCGCCACTGGTTTGGCTACCCGCCCCTAGAGAATGTGTTGATACAATGTCAGGAACCCAGATACATACTGGACAACTATCTCAGTCGCACACAGTATCCTTTGCTC
The DNA here is from genome assembly GCA_000404065.3 of Pinus taeda. NCBI lineage: Eukaryota > Viridiplantae > Streptophyta > Pinopsida > Pinales > Pinaceae > Pinus > Pinus taeda. The sequence continues at coordinate 17,074 of APFE030418296.1, forward strand.
ATCCTTGGTCTAGACATGCCGTATGGAAAGAGTGAAACATGTCTCCCCTGTGACTAGCTCCCTATGCATAGAATCAATAATGAATGATATGCCAACCCTGTCGGTGATCATCTCATCCCTCGACTTGTGGTTGTCAACTCACGCAATGACTCGATGCCCCTGCTAAGAAGTCTCCCCTCTATCACACCAAGTGTCATCCAAATATCTTGGCTAAGCTCCCCGTCCCTTACTGTTCATGCCCAGAGTATCAAAGGGAAACAACCAGATCACTCATTCCTGTAAGTGACGTAGAAGAGGGTCAGGAGTCCCCGCAAATACCATCAAGTATTGCTCATTTGTGTCCCCATTGATCCTGGGTGAACTACACCCAAAGGTATGTCTGGTATCTCCATCCATGGGTGTCCCTAGAGGAAACACTCCAAGACCTCATTTTGCAGCACCATATGCCTCTTCATACCACTGATCATCTAAGTACTCCTCGTCATGCCATTGTAGACTGCGGCCTACCCTTGTACACTGCGGGATACCCTCAGCTGCAGCTATGCCATGTGGTACCATCCTTCTCCTCACCTATGTCACTGCACCTATCACTTATGGCATGTACTCGCTGCAATGTGAAGCACTCCCACTCCGCAACATAGTGCAACACACTACAACACACCACCATGCATCTCCATGCCCACTTGTAGACCATTACTCAATGTTATATGCTCCCAAATATCCCTAGATATGATGGCCTAGAGCTATGTCTTTGCGTCTCAGGCCACACCCGATTAGTATCATCACCTCCACCATCACATCATTATCCCCATTGATGAATGGATCTTACCTGCAAATCCCCCCCTGAGAGATCCGAGAAGTGACTCTCCCTATGTGTTAGCAGTGATGCCACCATTGCTCTACTCCTCTGCATCCTCTGTGTCTCGCCCAAAAGTGAAGAGCCCTGAACTCCATGTAAGGCACTGTCTAGTGGCATACCAATGCCATCTCCTCCGACATACTCTTGCAAGAGTATGTTGATCACTCAATGATCCTATGTACAAATGCCATACCAAGAAAACCAAAAGAGTCTGTCCATAAACTGGCCGACCACTAGTGCTGACCGAGACTGGCCTAGAGAAAGTGCATGCTCAACTGCACCATCCTGGTTGTAGTCAACTGACATACATGGGAAATGATAGGTAGTCCCTCCCGGATCCCAATGCCAGTCAGGGGTTCCAGCATCCCCAGTGCCTGGAAACTCTTACTGAGCTCCACCTGGGTCCACTGCCATCTCCATAGTCCACTTCACTAGGTACCAAATCATAATCTCTCACCACCCAACCCTAAGAGAGGGATCAAATGCACAAACTCCCGCACATAATACAACCCCACCATGAGGGTGTTGCACCCTGTGAAACTCAGGTCATCTCATCTCGCTATCCTGGTCAATACATATAATCTGACTAGGTGGCTCTGTCTCCCTCTATCAAATGGTCCATGGTAACCTAACAGTGCTGCTAGCCTCGTCTATGTATGTCCGAAGAGGGTTGCTCCCATGCTCCAACGTGCACTCTAGTTGCACCAATAGGGAATCCAACTGCTCCCCAACATGAGTCAATTTGGTTGTGGACTCAGCAGAAACTGCTTTCATGCCCTCCAGCTCCTCCTTCTGATGTAGAATCACCTCTTGTACTAATGCGACCTTCCTTCTTATGCTAGAAGGTCATCGTGAAACTGATGGAACTGTTGCAGACATTTATCACCTATAAACTCAGTCATGGCTCCAGATACCTCAGCAACTATTGGCATCTCCTCTAGGGATGGCACCCCTCAACAAATGGTTCTATGTGAGTAGGCTCTATCCTCTCCACCAGGGTGTCAACTGGGGCTATCAAAGAGGTCTCTAATAAAGGTGACTCATGCGCTACACCGGGTATATCGATGTGCTCCTCACCATGACGTGGGCTCTTAACATTGTGCTCAACCTCCTCCTCAGGCTCCTGATATCTAAAGCCAGGTCTCCACCAACAAAAGTGTCCCCTGGTCTCACCCTCTAACTGTATTTTTCCTGTTTGCTCCTTTTCAGGAGGTCTAGTGCCCTAATCTAGTCGAATTTCCCCACACAATGTAGATGGTTGCACCCCGTGACCTCCTCACCTCTAACGTCTTTGTTGTAAGGGTGAGGATGGGTTTGGCCTGACACCCTCCTCAACTAGGCCAACCTCTCATCGTCCCAATGAATTCTACCCCAAAATTTCTGCATAGTGGATTTCCCTTTAGCCATGGGTTTGTCTCCGGGTTTCACCTGTCACTATGTACTCATACCTAAAGCGTCTATGATATTCTGGCTAATTTCCCACAACTAGGTCAAGGTAATGCTTTGATACCACTGTAATGATCCTTAATATGAATACAAGTGATAACAAGCAAATAATACATGCAACAAATTACAAAAACGAAATATTCAACAAACACCCATATAAAAGCTGCAAATGGAGAACTTCTCAGCCATTTTATTATATTTGTGCAAGTAAAATAAAATAGATGATGGAATGGTGCACCTGGGCTTTCTTTAAAGGAAAAGAAAGACCAAACTCAGGTAGGAAAATGGCTGAGATGAAAGCTGCCCATCTGTTGCACCAATCTGCACTACGCTGCCCAGAAACTACTGCTTTGCTAAAGTTCGAATGGTTTGAAGGTGCACTGAAACTACCCATAAATTTATATGCTTTTAACCCTGGACTCCTTGGCCAAATCCCACAAAAACCCAGAAAAATTTTGGCCCGATTTGGACTTCCCAAAATCAACCCCTAAAGGCACTATTCAATCCACAACCATTATACAATGTCTGCTACAAATATATGACTTACAACCTCACTTCCTTTGCTCAAAAAATTATGAAACTTTATATTTGGGATCCTTGTCCAAAACCCAGAAAAACCCAGAAAGAATTTTGACCGGTTTAAACTTCTTATTTTCGACCCCCTTGAAGCCTCACCTCAGCTCTAGCTGCCAATTTTGATTTCCTGGAAACTGCCTATAAATCACCCTGACAAATTCTCCAAAATTTTGAGTTCACCATTGCTATCCAATCCTTGACTCCCCGGATGATCTCCTGGCCCAACTCATCTGCTCCCAAGTACCATGAAAATCTGTTGTGTGGCCTCTGTGTTGTCCCTCAGCCCAGTAGTTTGAATTGTTGGAATGTTGTCTCAGCTGGCTGTAAAACCTAGCAAGAACATTGATCTAATGCTGCTACCTCATCTCCCTAACTCCTGGACAAGTAATCAAATCTATGTTTGCCTCAATCTCCCTTTGCGTGTTTCCTGGCTACCCATAAATACACACTCCTTGCTCCGAGCTGGTTGGTGGTTCTATGTCACTACCCCAGAACTCCTGAAATCCTTGTATAACTACCTCTCTAGGGCAAGCACGGATGGTCCCATGAAGTAGAGGTTAAATCTCCCAATTGAGAGATTCGTGGCTAAACAACTAGTTGACTCAGCTAAACAGTAGAGTGAATAGTCAAGTGATTTTGTTTGCAAGATGTATGAATGAATCCCAAAATGAGAGTTGCTCCCTCCTTATAACTCCTTGGACCTCCCTTGCCTCATGTGGGCCCCTCCATCCAGCTATTCAACTTTCCCTCCAAGCTATTCGAATGGGCCAATTTGAATTCCCATGTGGGTAGCCCCCACATTCCACTAACAACCAAATTAAGTCGAATTGCCTTGTAAGTCCCTAAGTCGAAAATAATGGGTTCCCTTCCTTAGCCAAATTTGTGCAAAATTGTGTAGTAGAACCCTGTTACAAATGTGTTTGAGAAGGGACATGACAGAAATAAACGAGACACACTCCTTTAGGAGTTAGAATGACCATGATAAGTGGAGGTTGGGTAAGGTCTGTGGGGAGATACATGATTTATTAGCTCAGTGGAGTAGAGGGGGTAGCAGAAAGAAGACATCGTGGGACTAAGAAAATTTAGTGGAGAACATAAGATCTAATGAGAACACAAATAAGAAACCCATAAGTTTTGTTGGCTGGTAATTACAAAGTATGCACAGATGATATTCCAGCTAAGAAACCCATGTTTCTTGTTGGTTGATAATCACTAAGTATTGGCTATGCCTTACAGGGCGAATAAATCCACTAGAGACTATGTTAGTTGACAACTTCTGAGAGGTGGAGGCACCCAAGGCTAGTGGGTTGATAACACCTTATGTTATTTCCATGGGGTTGGGCTGAGAACATAGGTGGAATTATCACTAAGAAGCTACTAGAGAGTGCACTCTTATTCCTTCAGAGGTAACACAACTGATAACACCTCCTTATCACTATCTCTATATCTCTCTCTCTATGTTTGAATTGAGATTCTATGTGTTGAAATCCCTAGAGATGTTGGATGTTAAATTATAATCCCTCTGTGTAAATGAAGATGTTTTCCTGCCTTATGTGTGATCATGTATAGTTGGTGGGTGGAGGTGAGGCAGCCTTGAGATACCCTATTTCCGCTGATAATATCAGTTTAAGATTCCTGTGAAAGCATTCTACCTCAAGCTATAGAATATGGCTCGGGGGTGATGATTGTAAGAAATATTGGCTACAGTTTGTCTAAGGTTGGTTGGAGAGTTGAAGTCCCAATCTCAGTTTCCAGTTTATACTTGCTACATAAGATAAGTATTTACTGATATCTTTGTTACTTGAATGATATGTACATGTTTAATGTACCAATTACATGCTTATGTTGTTAATGAGGAATTTGAATTTTAGTGTAAAATAGGGATTTTGATCCCTCCACAAATTTATGAGGACTGGTTGAATTCTTGTATATGTTTGTGTGTTGAATCTCAATGACTTTTGATCCTAAGGAGATAGCGAATATGTGTGTTTATTTAATTAAATTTGATAAATTAGGTTTACTAGCATGTATTGTTGTGACTTCTACTATTTGTGTTGTGTATGTGAGCTATGTTGAATGGGAGGAATTTGATTGATTATGTTGTGGTTTGGAAATTGGATTGAATTCCCCGTAATTCAGAGAAGTGCAATTGATGCACATTCTCTATGTATTTTACCAGGCAAGATAATGACCTGTGTATTTCAACAAAGTTCAATTAATGTTTTGAATGCGTTGATTCATGGTCTCCATGACCATGGTGTGTTGGAAGAGAAGTGAAGGATCTTGGATCTTCATCATCAATCTCATGAAGTTTAAGTTTCATTAGGTAGTCGATTCATGAATACTTCAGACCTAGGTGATTTCACAAGAAAATAAAAAAGTTTGTAAGTGTAAAAGACTTGTGAAACAGGCTGAAAACGATGGTATGGCCCACTAGGTATGGGTTCGTGGTACTCGACCAAGTTAAGCAAGTTGGTGGCTTGTAATCAAGTCAGAACTACAGCGTAGTCAAGGTTATTCGGTTGACCAAGTCGGGGTAGGGATCGATGATTAAGTTGTTCCATTAATGTGATTGAGCAAGGTTGTTGGTTGGTTTGTTGATAAGGTTGGGTAGTAAAGTTAGTCCCAACAATATGATTGGTCGGGACCTCTAGGTCGGGAGATTGGGCCATTCGACCAAGTCGGGGTCCGCATTTCATATTGTCCATTGATTTGTTAGGGCCATTTATTGCTATCAGATTGATCGAGCTAGGCCCTTGTTTAAATTAATATTGCAAATAAATTTCACCTGTTGGATTAATAGCTGGGGGGAGTCCCACATTAGGTATCCATCATTGGTTGACAAGGTGATCATAAATGTTATGATTAGTGCCATGACGTGGAAGTAGGAGGGACCACCAAAACCTCATATATATATATATATATATTATATATATATATATATATATCTATATATATATATATATATATATATATATATATATATATATATTATATATATATATATATTATATAGATATATATATATATAGATATATCACATCATGGATGCTAAGTGTGAGGTGACATGCCACTTGGGAATGCCATGATGTGGTTATGTATATACTCATATTGAGCAATGGTACAAGCCATGTTGATGGCTTGGTGGGGCCTGACCCAAGTTCAATGTTAGTTAGCCAAACAAATCCCTACACTACTAGCCCTTTCGGCGTCAGCCTGTGGAGCGCAAACCAAAGTCTCACCTGAAGCAGTGTGGGGGGATGATGGAACCAAGTTTCCGCACCCTCAGATGGTTGTGATGTTAGTTTATTCCTTCTATTCCTGCGTTCACACAGGTCACTTAGTCCTAGGGCTCGCCAGACTAGACCTTTACTCCGCCCTTCAATACCTCCGCGAAAAGGTACAATTGACCTTCGCGCAGCCCTAACCTGTGGCTTAGGTACTTTCGCAATGCTAGGACAACGTACCGTGCAGATTCCCAAACTAGTTCAAGTGTCTTACTTATCTTATTAAACAATCATAGTTAGCACCACGTAAACAAATGTTCTTACTTGCATTCACTTAACCAACGTAATTACATACATTCACACATCATATAAGCATTATAAATGAAATTCATACATAACGTGTCAAGATGCATTAACAGGAAACAAAGACACAGAGTTTGTAAAATGCTTCTCTTTATTGATATCTTCAGACGATTACAGACTATATCCGCCTTGCACACACAGCTGCAGGGGTCCGCGTATTCAGCTGCAAACTTCTACCCTAGGCCTCTGCACACTCAACTGCAGAGCCTCTACCTATGCTACGACCTGTACTTAGACTTCATTTCTTATCTTCAAGACTTCTTCTACAACTAATGACTTCTTAATACTACTTAGAGCTTACTTACTTAGCTCTTTGTATACAATCCCATGGCCTGCGGACCATGGGTAGATATTTTACAACCTACTTTACTTTACAAAATAATGGCGAACAACCGTTTATGACTCATGACACCTCTGTGCTCCACGACCATAAAATGAGAAGCATTTACACTCTATTACAAAATTCAACCCAAAATATGGGCTTTTAGCCCCAAAAATGTCCTTGGGGGATCCCGTTCCCAACAGGCCCCCAACACAAACATCATGACTCGCCCTCGAAGCACTTGGCAGGCGCGGAGATCTTAGCGCGAAGACCTTCCAGTTTGACTTGTATGGCCACAACCTCAAAAATGCACTGTGTGGCCACCTGCTTCGCGTCTTCAACCATCTACTTGATCACTGCTCCTGAACTATCGGCTTGAAGCTTTTGTTGAGTTTCTTACAGGGTTGCAAGCTTTCCTTCAATAGATCCTATCACCGTGTAAGCCTCATCCAGCCAGGGCTTCAGTCATGCCTTCAACACTGCTTCCTTGTGCAGTGCTGCATCCACCTCTTCTTTCAGATGCTTGGCCTCTTGTAGCTTTGCTAGTCTTTGTGTCAGTGCGACGGTTCACGCTATGCCATTGAACTCATCATAGCTTCGTTGTAGCTTGCACACTTCTATCTCTAGTCATTGTACATTGGGGTCCTCCTGCAAGTTTGTCAGGACCTCGAACAATTGCTCAAAAAGTTGCGTGTAGTCAGCTACTACACTGTCAACCATCGCTACTGCTTCTGTGACAGTGGTCGCCCTTTGCTCCTTTACTTCTAGAGCAGTTGAAGGTTGGGCCTTCAATTGCAACTCTGTGATCTACAGGTTCAACTCCAACTGAACCCTTGCCATTTCTGTCTGAGTGTCGTGTACCCTTGTGGCCAGCTTGCGAACGCATACCTCAACTAGTTTTCCTTAGGAATGGCCAACTCTGGGACCATTCGGCATGCCTCCTCGATGACCTACATTATGCATTTGTTCTAGTTGGTCACCTGGGTCACAATAGTGATGGAAGAGTCTCGTTGTAGTGTCATTTTCTCATTGTTAATCTGATGCTCGCTAATCACCTGGAGGGTGTGGTGCTCATGCGCCCTCAACTCTACAATCACTCCATCCTACAAGAGGTGGAGTGCTTCACCAGGGAGCACTGCCAGATTCAACCCTACTCCCTTTAGGGTGCTGACAGTGGGCTTGTCAGCTTCCTTCTCTATGGTCAGTGCTCCATCAAGCAGCACTATCGCGTTGGAGGCCTTTGCGCACAACATCTTGACAACTTCTAAAGTGATGATAGTAAGGCTGATAGACACCATGCCAGCTTGTGCCACGTGGGTCTGCAGCTCCTACATACGTGTCTGGATAGCCCCCAATACTATTTTTTGCTGCTGTTCAAACTGTTATAGGGCCTTAGTGGTGACATCCTGCACCATGTCACTAATGTCATGCAGATCGCCTTCTATTAGTGTGATAGGGTCCAGTGATGTCTTAGTAGCCTTTGATTTCTTCTTGGACCCTCCTTTCTCCTACTCCCTTGGATGCTTGATGCAGGCAGACGTCACCTAAGGGTCCTCACCGTGCTTCTATATTTGCTTGTTTATCTCCTCCTCTATCTCAGGTGAAGGCGACCTCGCGCCTTTGTCAGATCCTCGCTCTGTTCCACCTGTTTTCTTACTTATCCGTTGAGCGACATTACACTCCGCTTGGGCCTTGTCAGCGGCCTCCCTTTTCCTCTTTTCAGCCAACTATGTCATCTTAAGCTTGGCCTCCTCCTTCTTTCTCTGCGCAACAGACTTTCTCCCCTCCACCGCCAAGTCTACAGTAGCACGCCACTCTGTCGACCATTGATCAAGTACTACATCAATGGCATCATCTGTTTCCAGGTAAGGCAAGTCGTACCATTTCTGCACAGGGTACTTCGCTGCTTCTGGTAGATCTGGTGCGACCAAAGGGAATTGGCTGTCCTCTGGTAGTTCCCATGCTACCAGCACAATCGACAACAAGAACCACGCATAGTGGAACGCCTTGCTGAGCTCCTATGCCTTGTGACAGTTTGCTAGGAACTCTCCGCGAAGATAGTCCGACCAGTTGAACTAGACTCCTTCAGTGCACTGGGCTACTAGTGTGACAACGGGCACCGACACCTCATTGGCACGACACTTCCTCATCACCTTCCCTGCTAAAATCTACATAACTACCTTTACAGTAGGGCCGCAGATGCTAGATATGGCATATCCGTGAAGCTTCTTTACCAACTTAAACTTCTCCTTCGTAGCCTTCGCGAGGGCCTTCTCAACACCTTTTCCACCAAATATCATGGCCAGATTCTCTCCAGTGTAAGGCAACCATGTGATCTTGTGGATCAACCAGTGAGTGATGGGGATTGGCTCCTCTAGCCACAAACACCCATCATGCACCAAGCATAACAGTGGCTTGATGACCAGTACTGTCACCAGGGTGTAGTTGTAGTGTGACACCCAAAGTAGGTTGAGAAACCCTGCCTTGTTTACTCCTCTGAGCCACCTCCACGTCTCCAATGCGGCCATTCCGATGTTTGTATCAATGATGCGATGCATCAACTCCTTGGTCGCTAGGGGTGCGGACTTCTCATGGTCGGCCAAGTCCCAATCTTCAAGTTTCAACAGAGGAACCTGCCCCATGTGCAATCCTTCAAAAATAATTTCATCTAGTAACAGAGGGGTTTGCAAGGGGACCTTTCTTTCATCGATGTCTTTCGGCACCTTCATCTTGCCCTTGCGCGAAGGGACATACTTAGGTAACCGAGTGATAGGGTCAACACCCTGGGCTTCAGCCTCCTCCACATCTACTCCCACATCCTCATTGTACATCGAGATGTCTTCAATTTCTTCCTCCTTCGGCTCCAAATTGATGGATTTTCCCTTCTCTTATGTCGTAGGCTTTGGTGGATTTATTCTTGGTGATGCATGCACTAGTATTGCAGGCTAGTTTCCCTTCTTATCCCTTGTACTCTCCTTGGTTGGGGTGGGCTTTGGTCTCGGCATCCTGGCAATTTAGGGACTTCTGCTAATACTTCGGCCACTTTTGGAGCAACTTCCTCTGCCTCCAACTCGATTTTCAGCACTAACTCCTCCGCTTCGGTATCTATGGCTTCTATGGGTGCCGACATGATTTTCTGTTGGAACTCCTATGTCTCCTTCGACAATGTCTCAAATACTTTACTAGCTATCAGAAATTCATAGTGCTTGTGATTTATGTGCGCCTGAGAGCTCAAAAAATCAATTCTCAAAATGCCAAGTGTTTTTCACTCGACAGCCACTTGTAATTTATAGGGAATTTTGAATTCAAATCCAACTGTTCCCCCCAAATTTGGTTCATTAATGTTGGATTGGCGGCAGATCTTCAAGGATATGACCCATAAATTTTGTCTTAAATGCTAGTCACCCACTCCATTTGGTTGCATTTCTACGTTAAATCATGAACAGTGACTATAACGGTCACTTTTCAGCTGATCTGTGCAATTTCTCCTTGGGTAGCGTAGCTTCCTTTCTGTTGTCGCAAACCCTGTGACACTTCATTGCTTCACATAATCCTCCAATCACGCAACTCCCCAACCCAGGCATTGTAGTTTATGGTCCCGCGCCTCCTTTCAGCTGCCTGGAGCGCTAAGGCTGTGCTACCTTCATCTAGTCACATGGTCGAACTACTAGTGTATGGCTTCAATTGACTGCCATTCACCTTTATTGGGAAGGGTTCTCCATTCAATTTGACCAGCTGAACCACTCCTCCATCGGTAATCTCCTTAATGACATAGGGCCCTAACCAATGCATCCTGAATTTCCTTGGAAATTTATCAAACTTGTTGTCATATAACAAAACCAGGTCATTTACCTTAAAGGTGTGTAGCTTAATGTGCCCATCATGGCATGCTTTTTCGCACTACTTTTGGACCTATTGGTGGAATCCAACTAGAAATATTTCTTCTTCATGCTCAGCCAGCTTCACGAGCCTCCCTTCTAGGGCTCCGCGAGCTGTCATACCTATGAGTGTTGCTATGCACAGACTAGGCATAATGTATTCCATGGACATTACTGCTTCAACACCATATACAAGCCTAGAGGGTGTTTGTCTAGTCAACTTATTGTATGTCGTCCAATAGGCCCATAGGACTGATGGTATGCATAGGTCCCAATCACTTCATTGAGTGTTGCAAACCTTGGTGAGCACATTCTCCAACAATTTATTGAACGCTTCCACCATCCCGTTAGCTTGCGGGTCATAAGGCATGCTATTCTGGTGATATACCTAAAATTACTCCATTAGCATGCTGATTGTCTCATTCAAAAAGTGCGTACCACAATCACTCATCAAAATCTGTGGACACCCAAATCACGTCAGTACATAATCAAATAGGAACTTCACAACAATTGCACCTGTACAATCCTTTACAGGTTGTGCCTCTGCCCATCGGGTCAAATAATCCATCACGGTGATAATGTACCTCACTCCCATCTTTCCTTGGGGCTGAATAGGTCCCGCTCGCCCATTTCTCAAAGGGTTGTAACGTCATCTGTGGATTCATAGGCATCTCAATCCTTTGTGATGGTCTGCTAGTCCTTCGACACACATCACATGCTTTGCAATACGCTTTTGAGTCCTGATGGAGGGTTGGCCACCATAGCCCTACGTGTAGAATCTTCTATGTGGTTGCTCTCCTTGCATAATGTCCTCCCGCAGTGCCCCCATGAGTGTCTGCGAGGATGCTTCTTCTTTCAAAGTCTGGTACATACCGTCGCAATATCTCATCGGACCCCATTTTATACAGACGCCTGGAAATGACAGAAAATTATGTTGCGCGCACCACTAACTCCTTTTGTTGGATGGTGTATCTTTCCGGGGAAGTTCCTGTCGTTAGGAAGTGTATGATATCTTCAAAATGACCATCTGTGATGTGTATTGCAAATAGCTATGCGTCAGGCAATCCTTCTTCCAAATTAGTGGGCTCTTCCCATGTTTCGATGCATGATAGATGGTCTGATCCCGCGTTTAGTTGTCCAGGCTTCACAATAACTTCAAAATCATATTCCTAGAAAAATAAAAACCATCTACAGATTCTGCCCCCCAACATAGCCTTATTGACCAGATATTTCAGCGCAGAATGATCTGTATACATCTTAAAAATGGCCACCCAATAAGTAGTGTCTAAACTTGTGGAGCACATACACCATGGCTAACCCTTCACGCTCGGTGGTGGAACAGTTCCTCTTTGCCTTGGATAACCTTCTGCTCGCAAATGTTGTAGGATGGTCTAAGTATCCTCCAACAGCCAGTGTCAGGTTTGCTCCCAGTGCTATACATGATGCGTCGACATGTACATGAAACTCCTTCTTCCAATCCAAGAAGACTAGGATCAACGCGGTGACCATATTTTCTTTCAATACATCCAAGATCTTCTTACAGTCCTTATTCCAATAGAATGTGACATCCTTCTTCCACAACTTCTCCATAGGTGTGATGATCTGGGCATAGCCTTTGATAAACTTTTTGTAATATCCTGTATGTCCTAGGGTAGCGCGCAACTGTTTCACACTCCTCGGTGCTTCCAAGTTCTATATCACCGTGATCTTCACGGGATCTACCTTCAGCCCTTATCTACAAACCACATGACCCAGCATGGTCCCAAAAGGAACACAAAACAAACACTTCTTCAGATTGAGCACGATCTGGTATCTTTGACAAGTATCTAGCATCAGGTGTAGACTTGAGACATGGTGTTTCACCAACCCAAACATAGTTCGGTCATCAAAGTATACTTCTAGGAACTTATGAATAAATTCCTTGAATGCAACAACAATTACGTACGAAAAAATCGTAGGCGCATTCTTTAATACAAACGACATTACAGTGTAATGAAAAAACCCCCACTCAGTCACAAAGGTTGTCTTGCCCCTATCCTCTGGCACGATTTTGATTTGATGGTACCCAGAGAACCCATCGGTGAAGGAATATGCTTCCTGGCCACCTACATTGTCCAACACTTCATCAGTGAATGGAGTCGGGAAAGGATCATGTACGCAAGCGTCATTCAATTTTCTGAGATCCACACATATTCTTATTTCATCCTTCTGCTTCTTCTCCTGTACCACCATTGGGCTTACCCAGTCAGATTCTTCCATAGGCCCAATCATGCCTATCACAAGAATCTTGTCTAGCTCTAAGCGGACCTTCTCCTTATACTTCGGATTGAGACGGTAAGGTCTTTGCTTAACCAGCTTCGTGTCAGATTTCAACGTGATCTTCATAACATCTAGGTCCTCGATTATCCCTTTTAAATCCATAAACTTGGTAGGGAACAAATCATGGTATTCGCGGATAAATTCAATGACTTTATCCATAGTCGTGTCATCCTAGTAATCTCCAATCTTCGTGAATTTGGGCTCTTCCTCTGTACCAATGTTTACCTATTTTTTTCAGTGGTACGGTTATATCAGGATTCTCAACTTGTGGTCCTTCAACCTCGCGGTGACCTTCTGTTTCAAGGATGTCAATATTTCACGGATCCTCATCTTCTTCTCCAGTTGTTACGTTATAGCATTCTAGCACGTGACTCAGTGAGTAGCCCAATCAGTCTGAATAAGGTCCAAAGGATCCTATGGTACCCTAAAGAAGCCTACTTTCACCTCTTGTAGCACCATTTCAATACAATCAAACCCGTCTTCAAAGTTGAATGTCATTATGAATCCTTCACGCAGAATATCCCATTATCCTGTACCATGGCGAAGCTCTGTTTCTATGTACCAATTCATTGGGATGACATCCAGGGTGTGACAGAACAAGTGCACCCATTCAGGTTGGGGCTTCTCCCCATAGGCCTGAGCCCATTTGGCCAAGTGTGTGCGTGGATCATCCTACCCATCATATTTGTATATTATTCATACCTTCAGCTTCCCAAAGCATGTTCTCATCATCCTCCTACATTCACGCCAATCATCAAAGCTTCCCTTGTGCATATTCCACCATCGTGCGGGTGTAGCACGTAGTGCCCAGTCTAATGCCTAGAAGCGATGCTTTTTTGGTACCTCCCTTTCAAATGCATCCAAAAAGATATCTACATCATTCAGGCCATCATAAGTGGGAATATTTCTTACCTCTGACAACACACAACGCAACGACTGGGTCATCATGTTGTAGCTCAGTGTAGTTACTTCATGTAACCGATTCTGCCAATGCTATAATTCTTGATCAGAGTCTGAGGTACATGAATTCTCGCGATCCCATGTAATTCGTCCATCCACTGTTGGATTTACCCAGTCTTGGTCTCACACTGTTATCTTATAGATACATTATAGATCATCATCGCTCTCATAATCACAAACTGGTTCAGTATAGTGTGATCCTTCAACAGGATCTAGGGGTACTATTACATGGAGCGATTTCTTCTCAAATATCATTTTTTGCTTCTTTAGGTTGATTACCCTATTCATATCAGTATCCCAATCAATTCCAAGGAGCGCAGGGTAGGGGTTGCTATCATCCACAATTTCCATTACTTCAAAGTTAGCTAGTGCGCTTGCACCTTCAATATCTATAGTCACCCCATGGGGATGAACTTTTGTTGATTCTCCATCCTTAGTTGAATCAAAGACCACTGCAGCGTGAGCCTTCCCATCCGTTCCCAAGTCTGTTTTGGTAGGACGTTTGTGTCCGACCCCAGGTCCAAAATAACCTAATCCATTTCATATTCTCCTATCTACATGGTCAGTCCCATCTCCCGTTCTGCCTTTGTTTTATGCTTACCAAACTTTTGTACTACCCGCGGCTCACCCAGAGTGCTTCCGACACATCTATTTATGAGCTCCTATAACCCCTTCACAGACTTGCTATCATGCGATAACTTCGTGCAAGTCTCTAGGAAGTTTGTAAGCATAGAGGGGTCCATCTTCTGATCAGGATTATCCTTTCTCCCTGAGGTGGAGGCCTCATTGAAGTTCTTCTTTGCTTCCATGAATGTTTCGCGTGTGCGTTCCAAATCAAACTCAGCCTCCTTCGCTAGAGCTTTGCAAACCCATGTGTTGTCTTCGAGCCATTCCCCCTTGTCATCTCTTATTGTGATTCCACTTCAGAACACTATATTCACATTCAGATCCTCTTCGTGCAGCTCAGACCTCATCATTTGTAGGTTCTGATTCGACTGAGGTGGTAGCACCCCTTTGTCACGTATCCTTACTATCAGCGTAGGACAGACTTAGGTTTCATGATCAAACAGAGTGCAATACTTGCACGATGGACGTGTTGGGTTAGTGCAATCACAGGCATAGTGTCCTGGTCCTCCGCAATTGTAGCAGATCAGTTGTCCCTAACCTCTGCTAGGTCCTCTTCCACCTCTACCTCGTCCACGCCCCTGAAATCCTGTGTGTTCCATCCCCACGCTTTATTCAAGGGGACACATTTCTTCTTGTACCCTATGGGCGGGTGTTCTATCCATCATAATTCATAGCTTCTGTAGTTGCGCTCGTCATGTCCTACTAACCTACAAAAGTTGCATAATAGTTGTTGTGGTGTCTGTACAAACTTCTGTAGCAATTGATAGTTATTTGTGGCATGTTTTCCTGCAACTTGTCATATAGCGCACCATAATGTAGGCACCACGCTTGGTCCTGCCTGAGCTTCCAACCTCAAAGGCATCGGCCTTCCTCCTGTAATATAGTCCGCAAAGACTGGGCAATGGTCTTTGTCATGCCCCTGACCCTTGCATTTCAGGCACCATACCGCTTTGCACACCTCTGGTTGAACTATTCTATCCTACTTCAAACTTTGCATCTCGAGGCAAAGATTTTTCAATTGCGCATGGATTTGCTGAACCCCCAGATTTGTATCTTGCATCGGTGTTTCATGCAGTCTCATTGCAATCTCTAAGGCCTCTGCCTGAATCGTTATCTTCTGTTGTGACAGCACAACCCTTAGGTGTGGCAAGAGTGAAGCCACGGACCATTCGCGGTGCTGTCCGTCTATTAAGTTCATATTAGCTTCATGGATTTTACAATTCAACCTCTGATCTAGTTCCCAAGGGGTCTCACCTGGTTTCATCGTGATTTCCTTGAACCCCACAATTGATTGTGCCTCAGATTTAGGCCTACTGAATTCTTTGTTCAGCGCAGTCTGGATGTCTGCCACTCCAACATTTGGGTTATCATTAGAGTAATTGATGTACTAGGTTAGAACACGATCCTGTAGAGCACTAATGACAATTGTTTTCTTCATGTGATCATCTCTAATGCTCTGAGCTTCCCATACAGCTTTCACAATGAACCAGAATTGATTTAGGTCCTCATTTCCTAAGCCTTTGAACAAAGGAAACTTCACTGAATTTTCCATACTGAACTGCGGTGAAGATGGAGGTAGTACGGGTGAAGTCACAGGTGATGGTGGTGAAGTTGGGGGTGGTGTGGGTGGAGGTGGAAGTCGCAGGAATCCTTGTCTTATTAACTGAATAGCACTTCGCGAAGAAACCTGTGCTATTCCCTCTTCATCACCTCGTAGAGGTGAAACCAACAGACTATATTCAGGACCCTTTCCTCCTTTGTTTCTTTAATTTTTTCCACTTCGTGTATCCCCAAACATCAAGGTAGCTACATAACCCATTTTTCTCACAATAACGTTTTAATCCAAGTATTCAAAGATTTCAAGTACTTACCTCGTGGACCTTAGAAAAATTCCTCTCCGCTTCACTGTGGCTGACTGAGGTGTCGACCGCAAATTTAGTTACAAATCCTCCTGTGATGTGATCAAGCCAATGATCGACAACATGAGCAATCTTATCCTTAGATGCTTCCAATCCCTGTACTAGCTCCGGGGTATAGACAATAGGACTGTCAAGTTTCCACTTTCCTTGGCTATCTCCTAGCTTCGCGATCCACTCATATAACTCGACTTGAAAGGAACATAAAAAGATCTCGTGGATATCTGTATATAGGTACCTATCTAGCCACTGTTCCCTTGTCAGTCACAAATTTCTATTCTATTGTGTCGCGAATTCGTGGATCTTCCTATCCAACCAGTCTTCAATCTCTGTCTTAGTTGGATTCCAATGATATGACATCACACACCTCTTATGCATATTTTGGTCACGACAACGTAATCATTTGTTGGCTTGGTGGGACCTGACCTAGGTTCAACGCTAGTTATCCAAACAAATCCCTACACTACTAGCCCTTTCGGCATTAGCCCGCGGAGCATGGACCGAAGTCTCACCCGAAGCAGTATGGGGGGATGCTGGAACAAGGTTTCCGCACCCTGAGATGGTTGTGATGTCGGTTTATTCCTTCTATTCCTATGTTCATGTAGGTCACTTAGTCATAGAGCTCGCCAGACTATACCTTTACTCTGCCCTTCAGTACCTCCGCGAAAAGGTACAGTTGACTTTCGCACAACCCTAACCTACAGCTCAGGTATTTTCACGCTACTAGGGTAGTGTACCGTGCAGATTCCCAAACTAGTTCAAGTGTCTTACTTATCTTATTAAAGAATCATAGTTAGCACTGCGTAAACAGATGTTCTTACTTGCGTTCACTTAACCAATTTAATTACATACATTCGTGCATCATATAAGCATTATAAATGAAATTAATACATAATGTGTCAAGATGCAATAACAGGAAACAAAGACACAAAGTTTTTAAAATGATTCTCTTTATTGATATCTTCACAAGATTACAGACTCTATCTGCCTTGCGCACACAACTGCAGGAGTTTGCGCACTCAACTACGGACTTCTACCCTATGCCTTTGCGCACTCAGCTACAGAGCCTCTACTTACGCTACGACCCGAACTTAGAATTCTTTTCTTATCTTCGAGACTTCATCTACACCTCATGACTTCTTAAGATTACTTAGAGCTTACTTACTTAGCTCTTTTTATACAATCCCATGGTTAGCGAACCATCGGTAGATCTTTTACAGCCGAATTTACTTTACAAAATAAGGGCGGACAACCCTTTATGACTCATGACACCTCCGCGCTCAGCGACCACAAAATGTGGAGACTTTACACTCTATTACAAAATTCAACCCAAAATATGGGCTTTTAGCCCCAAAACTGTCCTTGAGGGATCCCGTTCCCAACACATGTGAGAAGGGGCGATTTGGCATGCCACAAGGCTATAATTTAATGCCATTGACATGATGTGGCAGTGGGGGAGGAATGCCATGTAGGCACCACATGGGTGCCATGTGGGAGGTGAATGTTTCAAGGATTATTAATTAAACTTTGGGAAGCCATAACTTTTGATTCTGGAACCCGATTGAGGTAAAATTTTATATCGCCAGAATATTATTGACGAGATGAACATGATGGTGTCACCTATTTTTGGTTTTGAAGAGTTTGCAAAAGGTCAGATTTTCAAGACCCTATTTCCATAATAGAACATTTGGAGTCAAGTTAGCATAGTAACCACCTCCTTTGGGTTAGGGTGGCAATGGTGGTGTGTTACAAACCTCAATTTTACATTATAACATAAATACCTCACAAAATGAAAGTTCTCGAGCTGCTCCATCAGTTAATGGGACAATAGTTTTATCAACAATTGAAAATCCATTTACCACACCCTATACATATCATATTGTTCATATAAATTATGTTATGAAATTTCTCCAATATTCTAAAGTGTTGTAGGTCCTAGTAATATCCCTAGTCACGAAGGTGCTTAGACACAGAACCTGAGGGCTAAGGCCCTCAGAAATCACCATATTGGGCTTCTTGGTAAAGGGTATACCTTACAATCTTATGATATTCTGATTCTGAGGATGCCCTTAGACATAGTTTTTGGTCACATGGTGCTTAATTTGTAGCACCCAAAGCTTAATGATCCCCTATTTATATTGACAAACTGAGACAATTGGATAAAGCTCATATTTGATGATATTCTAGTATCCCTATACCTGAAATCCCCTAGTCAAAAACGTTGGTCACAAGGTTCCCAAGTTGTATCACCTAGAGCTAAAGGCCCTCAACATATCATATATCGACATTTTATAAAAAGTGCAATGTTGGATTTTTCCCGATATCTCAATATGCTAATATCTATTAGATAACATGCCTAGTATACAAAGAATTTTTCGGCATCCAATGGAAAGGTTTCATGTCTAAAGGATCAAAAAGTCTTGGTTTTGCAAGGTATTTCAATATTAAAGGCTTTCGAGTATTTGCCCAAGATCCCAACATAAAGCCAAATCTTGATGTTGTGTTCCTTGTGGTTAGGCAACATTATTTCACAGAAGGATTAACAACAAGAGTTTTCTACCATATTGGAACATTGTCCCACCAGGAGTTTACGAAGAAAATCTCCTACAAATCCTCTAGTAGCTGATATACTAGTAGTATATTCTATTAACTAATGGAGATATAGTTGACTATTGAAAAAAAATATGTTTTTATCCAGAGCCAAAGGAACTTGGTTTTGTGGGTATTTTTAGTGTTAATGATTGTGGGCATTTCTTCAGATACACAGATATATAACTAAAATTTGGTTTTTTGGCTATTATCACCTTATATAGAGTTCTGAGGATTCGATAAGCACTTGGACACATTCTATGGCCATATAATATAATGGTTTGGTGTTATGAGTATCAAGTTTAAAAAGTGAGTTGAAGGAAGTGTTGAAAATAGCAACAAGAAATGCTAAAAATAGAAGTGCTAAAAATAGCACTGCTATAAATAGCAGTTTGGGTACCAGTGTTGGACATAGCAACAAGGAAATAAAAATGGAAGTGCTAAAAATAACATTGCTATAAATAGCATTTCGGGATGGATTCCAATTTTAGTTAGTCCCTGAACTAAAATTGAGAAGTAAAATTTGAATTTGATCTTAGCAGTTGTTTGTAAAATAATTAATTAATTCATCTTGAGTTAATTAGTTGTATAAAATCAAACATAAAGTCTATGTGAAGACATGCAACAACTTCTCCATTGATTGAGGAATTTATCCATCAGTTAAAGAGATAAGGATGAGTTGTAATTAGTTAGCTCAGTTAACAAAGTTAAGTCCAGTTACATTAGTTCAAATAGTTTGTTTAACTAATTGTGAGTTCAGTTAGTTAATGCATGCATGCATGTAACTGCTTCACTTCAGATAACTGATATTCTCTCATAAATAACTCATGGATGTCAGTTCAGTCAGAGACCCGGTTGAGATCAGAGGAAGGGACAATGTACTATTAGTTGGAGGATTTTTCCTATTTAAGAAACTCTTCCATGAAAAAGGAAGTATCTCCTTCAAGATTTCTCAGTTAGATCATAGGTTAGTGAGCGTGTGAAGAGGCCAATTCACATAGGTGGCAGCACTGGACCCTAAGGAAAACTGCACAAGGAAATAGGAGGTTTGGAGGGCAGAGGAGAAGGTTTGTGAGAAGCCTTTGACTGTTTATGAGTAGCAGTTTGATTGTAGAGAGAGTAGGATAGCTTGAGAGTTGATTCATTTTGTAATCTAAACATATTTCCACTTGTATGATATTGGGGTTTTAGGCTGTGGCTTTCCCCGAGTTATTCTTCTATGTTATGTGTGATTGATTTCTCATTCTCAGTTATATGTGTTCTAAATTGATCTTGCTCAAATTGATTAAGCTTCCGCAAGTTTGTTGTAGAAGTAGATCTTGTATTTTGCTTTAGTATATTGCATAATCTGTTGATCTACAGTGGGAATTTCTACATGGTATCGGAGCTAGCTGATCTATAGATAAATTTCTACATGGTATCCAAGCCAAGTTTATCAGAGAAAAGGTGATCAAAGCAAAGAACAATATATAAGAAGGGAGAAGTTCGAAGTTTGAGGTTCTTGAATATAGAAATTGAGTTCTTATCACATCTCAATTTCACCAGTGGCGTTCAATGGTTTAAGATTTGAGTATGCCCTTGATGGCAGCTCGAATTATATAGCCTGGAAGGATTGCATGGAAGCAGTATTAGAGGATAACGGTCTAAAGGACTTCATTAATCAAGAAGTCCCCAAGCCAGCTAATGTTACAGAATTGGCGGAATGGAAGAAATGTGTGGCTAGAGCAAAGAGAATCCTTCTGGAGGGAGTTCAAGACCACATAGTCTCGAGTCTCCATGGGAAGGAGACACTGTTTTCGATGTGGAAAACATTGAAAGATCTATATCAGAACAACAGTGATTAGAGGAAGCTAGCGCTGAAAGAAAAGCTTCAGAAAATCAAGTGTGAAAAGGGTGGCATGATCTCTACATATCTGAACAAGATCACCACCTACAGGGATGAGCTTGGAAGTGTAGGGATCACGACAACCGATGATGACATGGTGAGTCTTGCACTCCTTGGTCTTCGTAAGAGCTGGCATAGCTACCAAGACTCGGTAAATGGAAGAGAAAAACTGCCAGATTGGGAACGACTTTGGTCGGATTTGATCTAGGAGGAGATAAGAAGAAGCACCAAAGATGGTTCTTCATCCAAGGAGGATGAAGAAAACTGTGCCTTAGCGAGTAAGGCAAAGAAAGGGAAGGAGAAGGATTCTCATCCCAGATCGAGTTCTTCCCATGGTAGGAAGAAGTTTGACAAATCAAAAGTGCCATGCTTTCATTTTCATGAGGTGGGCCATTTTGCTACAAATTGTCCATTGAAGAAATCCAAGATGGGATCCAAGGAAGGATCTGAAGGTGAGGCATTGGCCTCACAGTTCAAGTTGGATTTCACCCTCTTCGCATGCATGGTTTCATCCATGGTTGGATGTGGTTGGTTTCTTGACAGTGGAGCTTCTTTCCACATGACTGGTGACAAGAGTTTGTTCAGTACCTTGGAGGAGAAAGATCTCCAGATACTCACAGTGATGGGTAATGATTAAAAGTATAGTGTCTTAGGTGTAGGCATGGTCGTTTTTCAAAGGGAGCATGGAGCTCGCATTACCTTGACCAATGTCAAGTATGTACCGGGACTAAAGAAAAAATTGGTGTTGATCGCAATGCTGGAAGACAAAGGCTATGATGTAGTCTTCAGTAAGGGAAAGGTTTTCCTTCGACACATCACCACTAGACCGGTGAAGCAAATCGGTTCACAGGTTAAGAACCTGTATGCTCTTGAGGTTCAAGATGCATGCAAAGCCTTGAGGAGCAAGGCAACTGATGGAGACTTGGTGGTTGAGAGGGAGAGTACATTACCTCTTAGCATGTAGCGCTAGAAGAATTCTTAGACAATTGTGGAGGAGCCACAATTGGTGAAGTAGCTTTAGGAGGTTTTGGAGAAGCTACAACTAGAGAAGCTAAGAAGAGACCAAGTGGAGGCATCCACTCATGCAGAGACCTCTAGTAGGGGGAAATTTAGATCCAAGTGGGCAGAGGGGTCACATGTATCCATACCTCTAGGTAGGAGGTGGGGCGATGTGGAGTGACAGTCCCAAGAAGGCCGAAATAGGGGCAGGATCATTGAGGTACCCAACCTCTTTGATTAGACCTTGCTACGAGAGCCCCGATGAGGAGTAGTAGGATTGGCTGAGTGGGTAGAGACAGATGCGGATGGAGCGGCAGAGAGAGCTATAGTGAAGGAATCCCAAGACAATGCAGAGCTAGCATGATGCAACAATTTGAGAGGCACAACAATGTTGCACCAGTGCAGGATGGCATAGAGAGGTGTGCAATGGTGCGAGATGCATGGAGTGTTGTAGCAACTCAGAGGTCAAAGAGGGAGCACTTGTTAGCATCATATGGAGCTTCAACATCAGAGGATGTTTCTAGCCCAACAGGGAGGTCAGTTGGGAGATTTTTTGTTTCTAGAGTTGTTGGAGCAACAACACTTGGGAGAAATGTTGCATGCAAAACATTCGAAAGGTTCAGGATCAGGTTTGAGTTGAATGCCTTTCTTTTTGAGAGGGAGTGTTGAAAATAGCAACAAAAAATGCTAAAAATAGAAGT
The DNA here is from genome assembly GCA_000404065.3 of Pinus taeda. NCBI lineage: Eukaryota > Viridiplantae > Streptophyta > Pinopsida > Pinales > Pinaceae > Pinus > Pinus taeda. The sequence continues at coordinate 39,741 of APFE030418296.1, forward strand.
GATAAAAATAACACTGCTATAAATAGCAGTTCGAGTACTAGCGTTGGACATAGCAACAAGGAATGCAAAATGGAAGTGCTAAAAATAGCATTTCTATAAATAGCATTTCAGGATGGATTCCAATTTTAGTTATTCCTTGAACTAAAATTGAGAAGTAAAATTCGAATTTGATCTTAGCAACTGTTTGTACAATAATTAATTGATTCATCTTGAGTTAATTAGTTGTCGAAAATCAAACATAAAGTCTATGTGAAGACATGCAACAGTTTCTCCATTGATTGATGAATTTATCCATCAGTTAAAGAGATAAGGATGAGTTATAATTTGAGTTGTAATTAGTTAGCTCAGTTAACTAAGTTAAGTCCAGTTAGATTAGTTCAAATAGTTTGTTGAACTAATTGTGAATTCAATGAGTTAATGCATGCATGCATGTAATTGCTGCACTTCAGATAACTGAATATTCTCTCATAATTAACTCATGCATGTTAGTTCAGTCAGAGACCCAGTTGAGATCAGAGGAAGGGACATTGTACTATCAATTAGAGGATTTTTCCTATATAGGATACTCTTCCATGAAAAAGGAATTATCCCCTTCAGGATTGCGCAGTTAGATTAGAGGTTAGTGAGTGTGTGAAGAGGCTAATTCACACAGGTGGCAGCACTGGACCCCAAGGAAAATTGTGCAAGGAAATAGGAGGCTTGGAGGGCACAGGAGAAGGTTTGTGATAAGCCTTTGACTATCTATGAGTAATAGTTTGATTGCAGAGAGAGAAGGATAGCTTGAGAGCTGATTCTTTTCGTAATCTGAATATATTTCCACTTGTATGATAATACAGAGATTGTGGTTTTAGGCTGACGCTTTCCCCGGGTTATTCTTCTGTGTTATGTCTGATTGATTTCTCATTCTTAGTTATATGTGTTCTAAATTGACCTTGTTCAAATTGATTAAGCTTCTGCAAGTTTGTTGTAGAAGTAGATCTTGTATTTTGCTTTAGTATATTTCATAATCTATTGATCTACAGTGGGAATTTCTATAGATACACAGATATATAACTAAAATTTGGTTTTCTGGCTATTATCACCTTATATAGAGTTCTGAGGATTCGATAAGCACTTGGACACATTTTATGGCCATATAATATAATGGTTTGGTGTTATGAGTGTCAAGTTTAAAAAGTGAGTTGAAGGAAGAGCCACTTATTAAAGTGTTACACTAATAAAGTTGTTTTGAGAATCTAAGTTGAAGAAAGAACCTGGTTCAAATTACCATAGGTGAAGGTGAACACATAGAGACAAATACGAAAAAATGTGAATGTACAAAGACAAAGAAGTAGAGTATACCATTGCAGAATAAATTATAGAGCATATTTCATAGGGGATTGGTGTTTCCTATAGGTTGGTGCCTACAAAAACTTGCAATAGAAATGGATTGGTGTCTCCTATAGGTTAGTGCCTACAAATTCTTGAAGCTAAGGGGATTCATTTCTCCTATAGGTTGGTGCCTAAAAATTGTTGTAATAGTAGGTTGACATGAACACATAACTATTATATAGAATTTTTTTATGGATTTTCTCTCGAAAGGGTTTACACATATATTTTGTGTTTCATGAAATACTTATGAGCTTATTTTCTTATGGTTCTTGAATGTTTAAATAAGCAAAAACTCACTTATATTGATTCACCCTCCCCCCTTTCAGTATAATTGTAAATCCAACAATTGGTATTCGAGCAAGGTTCCTTCGGAAGCAACCTAACTACTAGAAGGAAGATCTCAGAGGGACCATGGCCAGTTATGATGGTTCTTTCACAAATAGAGCTCCATTATTTGATACAAAAAAATATACTTTCTGGAAGATAAGGATGAAAAACTATCTAATGTCTCATGGTATTGAAATTTCGCTATCTATAGTGGATGGTTATAAAGTTCTTACAACTCCTCCATTTGATCAAGATGGTAAAAAGGATTTTGTAAATAATGCAAAAGAAATGAATGTCATCTTGTGTGGCCAATTAGAATTAGAGTTTGTCAAGGTAATGTAGGGTGAATATACAACATACATTTTGGACAAGCTTCAAAGAACTATACTCATAGAAGACACTTTGAGAGTTTGAAGATGAATGCAGAAGAAGATATTGCAACTTTCTTGCCTCGTGTAGATGATATTGTCAATAATATTAGAGGACTTGGTGAAAATGTTGAGGAATCAACTATTATAAAGCAGGTGATGAGATCTCTCCCCTTGAGATTTAATGCAAAGGTTTCAACTGTTGAAGAGGCAAAATATCTAAAATGTTTGAAGATGGATGAACTACATGGGATCCTCACTGCATATGAAATGAAAATAGAAAAATAGAATTCAAGATTAAAGGAAGAATCCTTGAAAGCATAAAAAAAGACAAGACTACACAAATCTTGTGATTATTCTAATTATGAATAAGATGCAAAAAAGCTCAATGATGTTGAAAATAAGATTTGATGTGTACAAAGGTAAGCTAACATTCACATGTTTTAATTGTGGTAGACTATATTATTTTGTTGTTAAGTATCCATATGAAAAATGAGAAGACCTTAATGATGAAGAAGGATATAAAAACAGAAGCAACGTTTATAAACACAAAAAGGGAAGGTACACCAAGAAGGAAATTTTTTATTCTAGAGAAGTTGGCTAGTCTTTTGAAGAGAGTGATGAATATGAATCTAATGTTGAGAAATAATATATCCTATTCATAGCCATGGATGCTCAAAATTCTGATCCAAAAAATGAAGTGAACTAGAAAGAGAAATTAGGGTTAGGGGAAGAAAGTATTGATGGTGAAGTTAATCTTGAAGCAGAGCTTGGTAATGCCTTGGAAGAAATAGATACACTCCAAGAAAATAATAAAAAGTAGAAGGAATTTTTGCAAAAATATGAAAATAAATATCATGATTCTAATGAAGCACAATCATCCTCCTAATGACATAACTAGAAGAGGAAAAAGGAATAGAAGAAGAACTAATAATCCAGGTGAAGGAAAAGGAAGGAAATATTGAGAAGTTTGAAGAAAAAGTTATCTCTTTAAGCAAGGAAATAGATAAGGAAAAGGTTTAGTTGAATCACAGTTTGAAAATTGGAAAAGGTATTGCAATCATAGATGACATTTTCAGTCGTTAGAGGCACGATTTCAAAAAAACAAGTCTTGGCTATAAATAAAATCATGAGACTTCCAAGGGAGAATAAATCACAAAGGCACTATAGAATGAATGTAAATAATAACCCAAAAGCTTTAACAATTTGGTCAAGAGTTCCATCAACAATGAAAGTGACACCAAGAAAGGGGGCCAGGACCAACAAAGTCATGATCTCTCAAAATGCTATATCAATAATACAATCAACCAGAAATGAAGTTAAGAATTAGCTGAAACATGAGTTTTCTCATAAAGATAATCATATTGGGTTCAAAAGAACTATTTATCCAAGAAGACCTTTCACATCCATGTATCAAAATATCTTCTTGGGATATTTATTTGCTTTTAATAATTTTGGTCATAAAGCAATGAATTGTATGGTTTATGTAAGGAAAGATTATATAAGTGATAGATAAAGAGAATCCTATAAGCCTTCAAGGAATGATTATAAGAATAGTAAACCTAGAATTTTCAATGATAATGCGATTAAAAAATATAATTCATTTTCTCCCTTGTTGGATCATGTTGAATATTATAATTGCAAATAACTACGAGCACAAGGCAAGTGATTGTAGAAGAAACACAATAAGGGTTCCTCAACAAAACAAGAAAAAAATACATAAAGGTATGGAAAAGGAAGCAAGAAAAACATAAAGAATGTGGCTTTACATTTTATGCTCAAAATAAAGAGAGACAAGGGTATGTTGACAATGGATGCTCAAGGCACATGATAGGAGATCAATGTAATTGTTTTTACTCTAAAAGAATAAAGAGGAGGTAGTGTTATTCTTGGAAATAATGTATCAACAAGGATAAATAGAAATGGCACAATTAATCTTCATAATAAAAGGATTAAAACTCAAAATATTTTGTATGTAGAAGGTTTAAAACACAATCTTTTGAGTGTTAGCCAAACATGTGATCAAGGATATGATTTCACATTTCATTCAAAAGGATCTCAAATAAGGAAACCAATATCAAGAAGATTAGTGGAAAATGGAACTAGAAGCTCAAGCATTGTCTATATCCTCGATGAAGTTAAGGGAGAAAAATGTTGTATGGGGCAATTGGATGAAAACTAGTTTTGGCATAGAAGGATATGTCATATTAATTTTGACAACCTAGTGAAACTCAATAGAACACAAGTAGTGAGAGACAAGACAAAGATCACAAAACTAAATGAAACTATTTGCAAGTGATGTCAACATGGGATGCAAACTAGAGTTAGATTCAAGATGAAAGATAACTCATCAACAAAGGCATTGGAACTTGTTCATAGAGACCTCTATAGGATAGAAAGAACACAAACATTAAGAGGTGAGAGATATTTATGTTTCTTATTGATGAATACACAAGAATGACATGGGTTACTTTCCTTAAACAAACATTTGAAGAATTTGAAAAGTTAAAACCTTCAAAGCTCTTGTTGAAAATGAAATTGATCTAAAAGTAAAATTATTAAGATTAAACAAAGGAGACAAGTTTACTTTTGATGAATTCAATTGATTTTGTAAGAAAACATGGGATTAGAAGACATTTTTATGTAGCAAAGACTCCTTAGCAAAGTGGTATTGTTGAAAGAAAGAATAGAACTATCCAGGAGATGACAAGAACAATGCTCTATAAATAAATATCCCAAACATCTTTTGGGGAGAAGTAATTAATACATCAATTTTCATTCTAAAAAAAGCACAAATCAAGGTCAATAACAATAATACTCCTTGTGAATTATGGAAAGGTAGACCAACTACAGTCAAGTATTTCAAGGTGTTTGGAAGCAAATGCTACACTAAGATAAATGACAACAATTTAGGGAAGTTTGATTCTAGAATAGATGAAGGAATATTCTTCTGTTATTCGTCTAGAAGCAAGGGACACAAATGTTACAACAAAAGACTATGCAAGATAGTAGAAAGCATTGATGTAAGAGTAGATGAAGCAATACTTCAAAAGGAAAAGCCACAAGCAAATGAAGATCCAAAGGAAACAATCATTGTAGAGCATGAAAAGGAAGAAGAAGAAGAATAAGTGGAAGAACAAAAAGAGAAAGAGGAAGAGGAGGAGGAGATAGATAATCACCATTCAAAGTCTCGATCCAGATCTGTACAGAAGAATCATCAGAAAATCATTTTTTTGCTGATAAAGATTCAGGGGTTTAGACTAGAAGGAGATTGACAAGCATACCAAAGAATGCAAACTTTGATTTGATATCCAAAATATAACCCAAGAATTGTGCACAAGCCAGTGAAGATGAGCATTGGGTTAATGCTATGGAGGAAGAGTTGAATTAAAATGAGAAAAATAAAACATGGGAGCTTGTGCCTAGACCAAAATATAAGTTTAATCAGGAACAATTCTAGAACAATTTGAATGAGTATGGAAAAGTGGTAATAATTAAAGCTAGATTGATTTGTAAAGGATCTACACAAATTGAGCGTGTTGAATATGAAGAAACCTTTAATATAGTTGCTAGGATAGAGGCAATCATAATGTTCTTGGAATTTGCATTTTTCATAAAGTTCAAAGTCTATGAAATGGATGTCAATTCAACTTTTCTAAATTGAGGCTTATATTTGGGTATGTGTTATATTCTTTGCATGAATTATATGCATCATGAACTAAGGAAAGTCCTAAGGGTGGATATTCAACCAACCTAGTTAGGGGCTATGTAGTGGGGTGGGAGTCCCCTGCATAGGGTTTAGGGTAATGCCCTGAGAAAAAAATTTGGGTGTATTTTTAAGCCCATTTTTGGTGGGTTCTTTGGCCCACGATTTTTCTATAATTGATTTTTGGCACATGTTTATCTTTCCCATGGTTTTATAGTTTTGATTATGGAACTATGGTTCGATTCGTGGTTCATATGTTGTGGGGTATATATTATATTGTAATATATTGTACATAAAATAGAATGAAAAAATATTTTTGGTTTTCTTGGGTTTGGGTTTTCAAGATAAAATATCTATGTAAATTTGTGTGTTTTCCATTGTATCATTTCTCTTTTTATCAAAAATTTGTTTTAGTGATTAATTGTACATGTTTCAAACCTATTAGAAGAATAGGTATATGTTGATCAACCAGAAGGATTTCAACTATTAGAAATGAAGATTATGTATGCATATTGAAGAAATCTATTTATGGACTAAAACAAGCTCCCAAGGCTTGGTCCTGAAGAGTTAAAAAGTATTTGCAAGGATTCAAGAGGGGACACAAAAGATAAAAACCTTTACATCAAAGAAAACATTGAAAGCATGATAATCATTGTTATCTATGTGGATGATATCGTTTTTGGAAATGATGTTGATAAAAATAGCCAAAGGGTTGCAACATAAATGCAAAAAGAGTTTGAAATGACCATGTTGGGAGATCAAATTGTTATTATTCCTAGAATTGTAGATTTTGGAATATAGTAAAGACATATTCTTCTCCAAAACTAAATATGTTAAGGAGATGTTGAAGAAGTTTGGAATGAAAAATTGTGCACCTATTAGCACTCACATGGTCACATGATGAAAATTAAGCAAATATGATCAATCTCTAGATGTAAATCAAATTTTGTATAGGTAAATGGTTTATATTTGACAACATCAAGATCAAATATCATGTTAGTAGTAGGATTGATTGCAAGATTTCAATCTACATCGAAGGAGACAAATGTGCAAGCAATGAAGAGAATTTTTTCAAATATTTGAAGGGAACTATGGACTTTGGCTTATGGTACTCAAGAAGCAAAGGCTTCACCTTAACAACATATAATTGGGTAGAAGTGTCGATAACAAGAAAAGAGCTAGTGGAGGAGCATTTTTTCTAGGAAATTATCTAGTGTCATGGTTGAGCAAGAAACAAACCTCAATCCTCTATCCACAATTGAAGTTGAATATATTGCAACAACAACATGTTGCACTTAGGTTCTCTAGATGAATGAAACTCTAAAATATATCAAGATAGAATACAATGAACCAACATCAATTATCTATTATAATACAAGTGCTATCAATATCTCAAAGAAACCTATTATACATTCAAAAACAAAACATATTCCTATCAAATACCACTTCCTAAGAGAACAAGTAGCCAACATGTCAAGCTAGAATATGTTGCTACTAAAGAACATATTATAAATATCTTCACCAAAACCATTCCTAGATAGACATTTGAATATCTACGATAGAAGCTAGGAGTGATTATATTCCTCTCATCTCATCAATAAAAGGAACCATAAGATTAGGGTATCTTGCTCTTGATTTATGAAAAGAAGGGAAGAATTGTGGATGAGGAGAATCATTAGTTTAGGGGGAGTAGCCCTTTTCCATTGATTTCAAATGGGGAAAAGTTGAAAAAAGAGAAGAATTTATAGACAAAGAAGCAATTGTTGATAAAGGAGAAGTTGCAGAAAGGGGGAGTTAGTAGATAGGGGGAGTTCGATGGAAAGGTTTCTTGTCTAAAGGATTAAAAAGTCTTGGTTTTGTGAGGTATTTTAGTATTAGAGATTTTTGGGAATTTTCTTGATAATTCAACACATAATCAAAATTTGATGTTCTATTTCCAACAGTTCAATAACGTTATTGGATGGAAGGATTAACCACAAGAGTTGTTTATCATATTGGAACATCATCTCGTCAGGAGTTTACAAGTAGAGCTCCTACAAATCCTCTTGTAACTTATATCCCATTAGTATATGATATCAACTAATAGAGAGATATATGACTATTGATAAAAAAAAGTGTCAATTCCCTCTAGTGGCATGTTGAGCTCATATAGAGTATATTGGTGTAATGTCTTTGAACCTTGTTATTAACCAACCTCCTTAAGCCCTGAAGAATATCTTACCCTTGCCTTATGGGCTCGAGGGTGAGATACCTCACCTTTCCTCCTAGTGAATTACCACATAAGAAACCAAATCTCTGACAAATCAATAAAATATAATTCAAAAATAAATAATAAAATATTAATCTAAAAATAAATAATTAATTTGACCAACCAAAGTTTCCCAAAAAAGCATTAAATGAGATACTTATCGCATGAAAAAAAACTTTTATATTAAAGAAAAATCACTTTCATGGAATTAGCTCTTGAAATATATATCTATATCTATATATATATATATTATATAATATATATATATATATATATATATATATATATATAATATATATATATATATATATATATATATATAACAAAAATGGTTGAGTTTTATTTATAAGAAGAGGTTGGGCATGGCCAAACAACCTCTATTACAGTCAATTAAGAGATTTTTGGCTTTTTAGAATCATCATATTCTGGCTTTTGTATTAGAGATTAACTGTTGCTTTTGATTCTTTTGGAATGGCTAAGTGTTCCTTGCTTTGCTCTTGGTTTCTGAATATCCTGTCTTACATTTACACTTTTCTTTGATGATTTGAAACTTTCCTGGCTTAAAATAATTCCTGCATATATATTAATCCCAAACCCATTTAATACAAACCCACATATATTAAACTATATTAATATATGTCTTGACCCCACCTCCATTATATCAAACTATTCTTTCGTACTCGACCCCACATCAAGGTTAACACCCCTCCATATTCATCGCGTGATAACTGTCATATCTTCCCCCACCCAGATTTGACGCTTTTCACGTCCCTCGTTGTCCGACCCTTAACACCTCAGAAGCGCATGAGATGGGCGGTTTTGTCCTGCCACATGACAGTCCCTCAGGTACATCGCATTTGTTTGGGAAATACTGCCCAGCAACCAGAAGCGGTGCGGTAAAAATTGCTTACCACTCCCCACGTCATTAACACCCCACCATATTCAACGCGCGATAACCGTCAGATCTTCCCCCGCCTAGATCCGATGCTTATCGCATCCCTCGCTGTCTAACCCTTAACACCTCAGAAGCATGCGAGATGGGCGGTTTTGTCCTGCCACGCATCAGTCCCTCAAGTACATCGCGTCCATTTGAGAAATACTGTCAAACAACCAAAAGTGGTGCGGTAAAAACCACTTACCACTCCTTGCGTCATATAAAACCGTCCTCCATTTGAATTCAATTTTGTGCCTTGTTAAAACACAAAACCACTGATGGCCCATGTGATAAATTGTTTACCTGTCGACTCCGCGCAATGTTAAACCATCATGCCACTTTCCCACTCTTTGTCATCAGTGGTTGTTAGCCTGTGCCAGAGCCTTGGTTCTGCATATTTCTTCCACATTCAATTGCAGATTTGGTGGATGCTATGATCTCTGAGATTTGTAATTTCATGGAGACAGGACTTATGCATAGGGATTCAGGCCCACTACCTTGTCTAACCTGTCCTTGTTCAGCTCTCCTTTTCTGTTAAGGAATTAGGTGCCTTTCAACTTCTTCATCGTTCTTTACCAACATACCTTGAGCTAGAAAACATCCTTTGTTAGCCATTATATCAACGTCCTTGTTCAGAGTTCGCAAGACTTGGTAGAATGAGCACGAATTGAAATTTTGAGTCATTTTTTTTCTTCTTTAAAGAGTCTTGTTTAGAGCAGAGTTATTGAGTTGGTTACTCGTGTTAGGGATTTTAATCAGGATTTCGGAGTCCTCAAAGATTTGAAGGTTTTCCCCTATGTTCCTTTGAGCCAGCTGACACACTTTGAGCAGTCCAAGAATCTCAACCTGGTTGTTAGTTCTCTGTCCTAGGCCCCAACTAAAGCTGTCCTTTTTGTGCCCATCTGTGGAGTACATTGTTCCTCGTACCCTTGATATCCCCGGGTTTCCTTTGGAGGCTCTGTCAAAGAATATCGTGACTTTGCCCTGATTTTTCCACCACTTTTTAAAGTCCGCTTCAAAGATCTGACGCCGCCACTCTGGATTGTAGCTAGGCAAGGAGATATTCTTTTTGATGCTGACCCATCTCAGGGATTCACCTATCCAGCTGAGCTCTTCACGGAGTAGGGAATTGTCAGGCTTATGATGTCTATTTTAAAAAGTTTCCAACAACAAAGATTTGGCCTTGGCAGTCACTGAGTTGGTAGATTGAAGTCTGTTGTTGAAGATGGCTTCATTCCTTTCCAACCAGATTCCCTAACAGATATATTTTGGGATTGCATTCTAGATTTTAGTCTATGTTGATTTGCATTTCAGAGTGTGAGGATAGCATTCTTTCCATGTTGCGAAGAGACTAACAACTGATGTCTGCTCAGGGATTTGGGCGTTGAGCCCCATCATTGATTGCAACCAAACTTCTTGAGAAAAGGGGCAGTCTATGAACGTGTTCGATCGTTTCTTGAGCCTTGCAACAGAGAGGGCATCTGTGGGGACCAATGATTCCTCTTTTATCTGAGTTATCTCTAGTGAGGGTCCTTTTGTGCATGAGAATCCAACATAAGAAGTTGATTTTTGGGAGTCCAAATGGGTCCCAAACATGCTACCAAAGCTTTGTGGTGTGGATCTGATGTTGTTGTTCTTGTAGAGCTGCAAAGCCCAGCGGTGTTGAGTAAGCTCCGGTCTTCCCCTAGCCCCACTTGTCCCTCGAATGGAGATGCACAGGAGCCAGACCATAGATTTTAGCTAGTAATTGATGGAGTTGAGGGAACATCCAGTCAGGGGGGCGATGGAGTGCCCAATTACTCCAATTCCTTGTTGAATCCCAAGTGCATATGTCAACAAGTTTGTGGATACCTTTTTGGATGAGCCAGTTACGCAAGTCTGCTATTTCCGGTGCAAGATTTAGGGGTTGGAGGCCCATGATCTTGTCTTCCCACAATCTAATTCTTTCCTCGTTTCCTAGTATTCTGTAGAGCTTATCTTTAAAGAACTTACAGCCTTGGCTGCACAACTTCCACAACGTGGTTCCTTTGTGGGAAGCTCCTTCTTCCATTCTTTATTGAGAGTCTGTGTAGATATTTTTTAATTAGAACTTGACTTACAGGGTGTCTTTGATTTGAGAACATTTCCCAGAGGATCTTACCTCCCATTGCCAAATTGGCCAACCTAGGATCTCTTACCTGTAGTCCACCTTCAGATATTGGCCTTTTCACCATGTCCCAGCTTACTATATGAATTTTTTTTTTTGGTTCCCATTTCCTCTTTGCCATAGAAAATTTCGAATCAACTTTGCTAGCTATTCGGTGATCATTTTTGGAGCTAAAAGGAACGAAGCCTAGTAGATAGGAAGGGATGAGAGAACTGACTTGACCAGAGTGAGCTTCTCGGCTGTGGTAATCCACTGTCTGCTCCAAGCAGTCATTTTTGCCTTGATTTTGCAAATAATTTCTATCCAATGAGGGGCCTTACTAGTACCCAAGTTTAAAGGCAGGCCAAGATACTTGAATTTTTCCCAAGAGACATAGCCGTTGAAGCCTAGAGCTTGGGAAATCCTGAGTATAGTTTGCTGGTATACCGCCAGCCATACACTGCACTTTTCCTCTTGTTGACCATAGCTCCGGAGACTCTACAGAAGCTTTGGTTTACTCCATTGAAGGCTCTTGCTATTTAATGGAAGCTCCTCCTATAAGGATAGAGTCATTAGCGAACAAGGCATGATTGATTGGGGTTGTTCCGGTTATTGCCCTAATACCAGGAAGTGTCCCATTGAGCTTCTCAGCTATGAGCTTTCAGCTTAGAGAGTCTGCCATCATAATATATAGGAAGGGGGACAGAGGGCAACCTTACCTGATTCCCCTCGAAGCTTTGAAGTATTTTGTCGGCCTGCCATTTACTAGAGGGGCTATCCAAGGTTCTCCAACGCATGCTTTAATCAATTTTACAAATTCAGAACTGAAACCAAATGCATAACGAATTTGGAGGAGGAAAGAGTGCCTTACTTGATCGAAGGCGTTCGCCAAGTCCAGTTTGATGAACATACCTTGCTCTTTGTGTTGATGGCTGGAATGGATGATTTCCTGCACCAGTATCACATTGTCCAGGATATGCCTGCCTTTGACAAACCCTCCTTGGTTGGGTGTGATGAGTTTTTCTAGCAAAGGCTTTATTCTATTTGCAGGTAACTTGGTGAGAATTTCGTAGGACGCATTACATAGCGAGATTGGCCTAAATTTGTCAAATGCCTCCAGGTTGGCTTCTTTGGAAATTAGAGCTAGGAAGGTGGAGTTTATGCTTCCTCCCACTTTGGCTTTTCAGAGGAAGCCTTTGATCATTCGGTACAAATCAGCCTTGAGGATGTCCCAACAAATTCTATAGAAGTGTATGGAGAATCCATCAAGTCTCGGGGCTTAGTTTGGTTCCATCTTCCATATGACATTGCTAATTTCGTCTTTAGTGAATGTCTTTAGGAGAGTTGCGTTGTCCTCCTCATTAACCATCCTTGGAACGTGCTTGAGGAGGTCATGAGCTTCCTCTTCATCCTCCGCGCCTTCTTCTTTGAACAGTTACTGAAAATGAGAGGTTGTTGCCTCTTTTATCAGAGTTGTGCCTTTGAGAACAACCCCATCTGGCGAGGTGATTTCAGCAATGTGGTTTCTAGAAAGACGGGTTTAAATTTGCTTGTGGAAGAAGGTTGTATTTTTGCCTCCAGATGCAAGCCAGAGATTGTGTGACTTGAGCCTCAAGTATTCTTCCTCCTCTTTGAATGTCAGGAGGGTGCTAATTTGGTGTTCTTGCTCGCTATGGATTTTTGCGCTAGTAATGTCTTGCATCTCTAGGCCCATTTGCAGATCTAGCAGCTGCTTTGTGCTCTGTTTTCGTTGGGTAGTGGGAGAATCTGTGGGCTTTTCTATCCATTGTTTCAGAGTTGTCTTGGTGGCTTTTATCTTTTGCTCCCAAACATAGCTGGGTGATCCAAGAATATGGATGGACCATGCCTTATTCATTGTATCCATAAAACCTTCTCTGTTTTCCCATAGTGCGCTGAAATGGAAGGGGATTGGCCCCAGTTTCTCTTCTTCTTCCAGTAGAAGGAGGATGGGTTTATGGTTTGAATTCCACTTTGGCAAAATTTTTGTGGAAATGATCATCTTCTCGGAGAGGAGGGAACTCTGAAGAAGGAATCTATCTAGCTTGGTTGATATGTGCTCCTCCTCTATTCTGTTATTTGTCCATGTGTAAAGCCCTTTTTTTGGCTCGAAGTCCAATAAATCCCATTGTTGAATCAGGTTTTCCACTAAGGGAAGAAAGCAATCCTTGCTGCTGGTTCCTCCTCTTTTTTCCTTTGGGTCGAGGATTAGATTGAAGTCTCCCGCAATAATTATATTCTTGAGGGAGTATACTTCCAGAAAATTAGTCAGAGTTTGCCAGCATTTTTCCTTTTCTCCATAGAGGACAGGTACATAGAGATTAAAGAGAGCAAAGTTTATCTTACTTGAGAGATGTCGGAGTTCGGTGTAAATCTAGTGCTACATATGAAAGGAGCTCTCAAGCTGAAACTTGTCAGCCTCCCAGAGAGTGGTTATCCCGCCGCATGTACCTCTGGCACTTGCCGCTTTTCCAGCTTTTTTTTTCCATTTTACTTTGCTAAGTTCTAGAAGGGCTTTGCCAGCCCCGTGCAATTCCAAGAGACTAATCACATTATTTACTGGCAAGGGTTGGGGCAACACCTCCCTTGGGATGCCTGGTTCTAGTATTTATGCCGATAGACATCTCTATAGTGGCCTGACTGCCTTGCCATTTTTGTCTCTCTGCTTCTTCTTCTCTGGCCTATGTGTGAGATTTCCTCCTCACTCTTTTCGAGGGCCTCTCAGTTGTTTCATCTTCTGAGGATCCCGATATCTCTGGGGTCTTCTTCCTTATCATATCTGCATAGGTTGGGGAGCTAGAGGCCCCTTTTGGGGTTTTGATTTGGAGAGAGATTGTTTCCTCTTGCCTTTTGTTTTCTTCCATGTTGTTAGCCTGTTGTTCAACCTCTTTATTTGCTGGATCTTGGAGTTTTTCTGGTGTGCTGAGTATTTCAAAGGGATTTGTGGGTATGTCTGCTCTTGGTGGGACCGAGCTTCCTTCTATTTGGGGTTCGAGAGGGCACCCCTCCCAGTGGACAAGGCTTTCCCTTTGTTCCTGTTGCTCTTCTTAGTTGTTCATGATTTCTGAACCTGAGTCCATTGATCTCCTTTCTCCTTCTCAGCTCCATCCTCTGATTTGTTTTTACAGTGCTTAACAAAATACCCATAGTCATGGCAGTGCTAACATTTAAATGGGAGTTGCTCATAGTCTAGCACTTGTATGTGTGTCGAGTCAGCCACCATGAGTTTAATAGCTTCAGGGAGACCTTCCTCCAGGTCTACTTCTATGCAAATTCTCGCATAGGAGTACTGATCTCTTCTTTCTACTTGATCGATGTATTTACCAAGTTTGTTGCCTATAGTTTCTAAGGATTTAGGGTTCGAGGAGTGCAGAGGTAGATGAGGCAATTCCACCCAGACTGGAACAACAGAGGGCACACCCTAAGTCAGATCGAAGTCTCGTGTCCATTGATTTAGATACAGACCGTAAAGCCCCATGAAATACGGGTCATTTTTGAATATGAGGTTCCTGTCTTCTGTTGCTTCAAATACGAATACAAAAAATCCTTTTCCGACGTAATGGCTTTTTATTCCTTCCTTGACTAGGGATCCCCAGTTCCTTTGCACCCAGGGATCTACAACTTTAGGCGAGGGCCATAAGCCTGTGAACTGTTCAATAAGCCCTCTTTCTGCTAGGTTTAATGCCGCTTTGCAGGGTTCTTCAGTCAGTAGAGCAACTATGGGGATGGATTCCATTTTTTATACAAACTTCTGCTGGTTTTCAGTTGCTGGCCATTTATTGCGTGTTGCAACTAGATCCCGAAATACAACTAGCTCAGGTGGAAAGGGTGGACCCATTTCGCGATCGGCTTTGGCACTGCGCGCAGTCTCGTGGTTGACTGTGACTCCTCATGCACTCCTCGGGCTTCCTCCTACTGACCTCAGAGGCTACTCCAGGCTCCCGCTATGTGATTCCTCGCACACAAACTTCTTCTCTTTAAAATTATTTTTACCAACCCTTCCATTACCTTTTTAAAACTTTATACAAACCCTTTCATTCCATTGTAATAATCATTTCATCTTTTCTCAATAAATATAAATATATATATAATTTATGTATTGATGTAAAGCTCATATCAACCATCCCATTATAACAATCATTTCATCTGTCTCCATTTTACCATTTTGTCTTTCAGCGCATGAATATTGGTCGGACAAATTCAATTCGATTCCAATTCTTTAAAAATTCAATTCAATTCGATTCCAAGTTTAATCCTTTAAAATTCAATTCGATTCGAAGTTTAATCTTTTTAAAATTCTATAACTCTCCAATTCAGATTTTATTCTTTATCTCCTTTCCATTGCAGTTCAATTCAAACTTTATTTACATTCCAATCCAATTCAATTCAAACTTTAATCCATTCCAATCCAGTTCAATTTTTTTTCAGGACGAAAAAAAAGCAGCAGAATCCAGTTCAATTCACACTTTATTTCCATTCCATTCCAGTTCAATTCACACTTTATTTCCATTCCAAATTCAATTCAAACTTTAATCCATTACAATGCCATACTTTCATAATCCCCGCTTGCTAGAAATCACTCCCCTCTTTGAATTTTCACCAAATCGCTATTTGTCCATGATTCCTATTTTCCGGATTTCATAATCCCCGCTTTGCTAGAAATCACTCCCCTCTTTGAATTTTCACCAAATCGCTATTTGTCCATGATTCCTATTTTCCGGATTTCAACACAGTTGGGACATAATATTCCAAACCGACCAATGCAATTTAATTCAAACTTTAGTCCCACATAATTTCTATTTTTTTAGGGTTCAAACACACTTGGGACATATTCCAAAGACCAGTTACCTGAACTTATTCTTATCAGGTTACCTTTACCTGAACTTAACATCTTCCTCGCATCTTCGTTTACTCTGGCATCTACTTTTTCATGTCCAAATATGGATCTACTTCATCATGAAGGCATTGGGCATCTGGTCCTGATTTGCATCCGGAAAGCTCAAGCTTATATTGATTATCATTATACAGCTCTGTGCATCTCCTTCCCGGTGAGTGAATTATACAGCTCTGTACATCTCCCTCCCAATGAATTTTCCTGGGTTTTTCCAGATCTCAATATAACTATCAGTTGACCTTCCCAATATCAGTAATCTATCCTTTTCTGGTATCCCTTCCCTTCCACCATTGTGAATTCAATCCCACTGAAATTTGCAGATCCTCTATTGAAAGCTCTCCCTGGTCAATAAGACTTGCTGGGTTATCATTACAGATAAATGGGGAACCGAAACTCCCCTCAGCAAAAACGAAACAACCAAAATACCTTTGATAAAAAACGAGACAACCCTGTGCAGGGTAGGCCTCACAATAATATTCATATAAGTCCCCACAACCAAAATACCCTTCATCAAAAACGAGACAACCCTGAGCAGGGTAGGCCTCACAGTACTATTCGTATAATCCCCCACAATCCTGCTGCCCCTGCATATCCAAACCCCTCTTCCTCAAAAGTCCCCACAGTACCAAGACAGGTCAGAGGACGAATCCTGGGGAGGCCATTAGAGGATGTGAGGTCTGAATACAGTATTGGAAAGGAACTAGGACGAGGGCAGTTTGGGGTCACATACGTATGCACCCACAAGCAAACGGGCCAGAAATATGCGTGCAAATCCATTGCAGGCAGGAGATTAAAAGGAAATGATGATATAGAGAGAGTCAGGACGGAGGTCAGGATTTTGCAGCATCTGTGTGGGCAACCAAATATAGTGGAGTTGAAGGGTGTTTATGAGGATAAGCATTCTGTGAACTTGGTCATGGAGCTGTGTCGTGGTGGGGAGCTGTTTGAAAGAATTATTGCCAAGGGGCATTACAGTGAGATGGCAGCTGCTTCAATATTCAGGACCATTGTTCAGGTGGTGCACACTTGCCATTCTATGGGCGTCGTGCACCGCGACCTGAAGCCCGAGAACTTTCTGTTTCTCACCGAGGATGAAGATTCTCCACTTAAGGCCATTGATTTTGGCCTTTCGGCCTTCTACAAGCCAGGTAAGGGCCTACTTCCATTTCCTTCTTTCACTCAAACGATGCAGTTGCCAACTTCACAAGTATATTTTCATTTCTATGGCCTCCTCTAATTTATAAATGAAATGGCTTTTACACCAGTGATTTTGTTTTTTTTCATTGTTTAAAATATATTTTTAGAATGTATGCCATTTGGTAAGTTAGACTAAGCAAAGTTGCTTGTTGTCTAATATGTGTTGTATGCCTTTACATAAATTCCTCAAACAAATGATTTTTGTTTGACTTTATATAAATTTCTTAAACAAAAGATTTTTCTTTGACTTTACCTAAATTTAATCAAACAAATAATTTTTTCCCTCTAATATAATAATTTTTAAAAAAATATAAAAATTTATTTGTATATTTATAAATATAATTTAATAATGAAAAATACAATGTAATAAAAAATTATATAATTTAATGTATATAATGAGTAATAAATTCAATATAAATTTATTTTATTTATGGATCTATTAAATATTTAGAAAGATTAAATCTTTTAAAATGTAAGAGTTTTATATGAGTGTAAAACTTAAGATTTGCACATTCAAAGCTTTGATTTCTCTCAGCCTGTAGATCTTGAATTTAAATTAGATTTATGTTAACTTTGAGCAAACATTAATAAAATGTTATATATATATGTTTTTTTGTTTTTTCACGTATTTTGATGATGATGATGATGATGATGATGGTTAACGTCCACTGAGACCAAATTGGTCTATCGGACCTATACTTTCTTAATTTCT
>APFE030418296.1:57911-73348 GCA_000404065.3 Pinus taeda
TGGGACATTGGTGTCTTAGCTTCGCGATCTATTGTGTTCGTCCTTTTGGAGATAGTTGGAGAAGAAGTTTGGTCTAGGAGATCTCTTTTGCTGTTAAATGAAGATTTATTTTCCGCATTATTCGAAACCGCATAATTGTCGATGCTTGAGGGGTTGTTAAGTTCACCTTTTTGTTGTTGGGCGGGGCTTTCCCCCTGCTCGTCTTGAGAATTGTTTCTATCTTGCCCGATTGCTTGTGATTCAGAGTTTTCTCGAGAGTATTCTTCTTGGATGACAGAGTAGTGTTCTTTTTGTGCTCCTTCCCACCATGTAGATCTGTGGTGATTTTTTCTAACAGAAATTTTCTGGGAAGCTTTTGGGCAATTTTTGGCAAGGTGGCCTGTCTCAAAGCAAGATCGACATCTGAAGAGGACACTTTCATAATCGAGTTTCTGGTTCCACACATAGTCTTTACTTGTTAGGTGTATTTCAGCTGGGAATCCGGCGCTGAAGTCCATTTCCACACATATGCGTGCATATGTGGTTCTGACATATTCCTCTGTTGCCGGGCACCTGCAGTAAAATTTCCCAATTGCATTTCCAATGGCTTCTAGCGAGGAGAGATTCCAGAGATGTAAGGGTAGGTTTGGCAATCTCACCCAAACTGGTGCTGAGGTTATGACTGCTGTTGAGGGATCGAATGATGGGTACCATGGCCTCAAGAATAGGCCTGATTTATCCCAAAACCAAGGGCCATAATCTAGAATACATTGTCTGCTTTCATGGTTTTCAAAATCTACTATAAAGAAACCCCTAGCACAAGGGTAGATATTAATTGCATCAGGAATTAGAGGCTTCCATACCTCTGAGATCCAACTGTGGAGAGCTGTCAGCTGCGGCCAAAAACCATTGAATCGGCAAATTAGGGCACTTTCGGAGAACTTCAAAGCTTCATCGAGTGAAGCCTGGACCAGCTGGACAGTGGGAGCTGGGGCTTCACTGACAATATGGGTAGGAGCTTGCCCTCCAGAGGCGGATGAGCCACCAGTTATTTTTGCGAAGCTCAGAGCCATATTTTAAGCAGATCTTATTGGACTTCACGAGTTAACAAATTGAAACAGTGAGAATTGGGGTTTCACTGCCTATGGGCAGGAGTTTGCCGCCAGAGGCGGAGGGAACTGAATCTGTAGTTATTTTCGTGAACCTAGCCGCAAGAGATTAGACCCTGCCACAGAAGATACCTGGCCGCAGAAGATACTTAGAAAAAGATACTTGGCCGCATAAGATACTTAGCCGATAGATCACAATATTTACTTTACTGCATTTAGATCTCGATATTTACTTCAAAATATCTAAATAAAAGAGACGCATCCATGGTGGACATTTTCCATTCGACAGCGCTGAGAACGACAACGGATGATCTCGCGTGCGCTCTGAGCCCGTGATTTAAATTCCAGTGATGAAACCCTAGCAAGCTCCGGAACCGCGACTGATCGCCTGCGAAAGACGAGGTATTTAAAGGTTTTACGGCCTGAGAACCAGTTGGAAACCCTCTGAGGGATGCAACTGACTCAGGTCGAGGAGTGATCTCGCGATTTAACTTCCAGTGATGAAACCCTACCAAGCTCCGGAACCGCGACTGATCGCCTGCAAAAGACGAGGTATTTGTAGATTTTACGGCCTGAGAACCGGTTGGAAGCCCTCTAAGGGCTGCAATTGACTGAGATCAAGGAGAAAACGCCGAAGATGCCGAAGAAAAATTGGATGTCGAAAACCGCAGTATAGATCCGCAGTAATAGATACAGTCGCTCCAAGAGGTATATATGCCGAGACCAGAAGAGATCCGCAGTATAGATCCGCAGTAATAGATACAGTCGCTCCAAGAGGTATATATCCGCAGTATAGATCCGCAGAAGAGATCCGCAGTCTGCAGAAGAGATTTGCAATTTCGGAAGACCCGCAGAAGAGATCCGCAGTCCACAGAAATGTCAACTATTTATATAATATATAAATAGTTGACATTGATATATTTTATTTATTATTCACACGACTCTCCTCATATTCAGAAATAAAAAACACATATTCATCAAATATATAATGCGCCTCTCTTATACATATCAAATTATTTTTGTTATTAATATTTTTTAAAATATTATATATATATTATTAATATTAAAAAAAAACATATTAAACATAATTATTTTTACTATTTAAAAATTCCACATTAAATATAGTAATTTTATTATTAAAAAAACTCTATATTAAATATAATTATTTTTATTATTAATATCTAAAAATTATTTTTATTATTAATATTTAAATTTAATTTTTAAAATTATGAATTTCATATTCAATATTAAATGATTTTTTTATTTTTTTATTATTATTTTTAAATTATTAATATAAATATTATTTTATTATTTTTAAATATAATTATTTTTCTCTTATACTAAATTATAAAATATCCCAATATAATATATATCTTTTAAATTAAAATACAAAATTTATCTTTATTTAAAAATATATATTATAAAAACATAAATTAAATAATAAAATTTATAGCCAGAAATCAAAACATTAACCATCGAACAAAGATTAAAACAAATATTACAATTTCACGAGAAAATACATATTAATATTAAGATTTTTATAACTAAAAAGGTCAATACCAATACATATTAATATTAAGATTTTTATAACTAGAGATGTCAATACCAACTTTTTAATATTCAATACCAGCCTTAAAGCAGAACACCCTCAACATCATTCAATTCTCAAATTATAGCTCACCCCAACCTATTGATAAGAAGTAGAAACATTATCAAACCAGGTAAACATAAAACAAAAGTAAAAAACACTATTAATAATTATTATCATTCAAATTCAACTATAATTTTAAATTATTGGTATTTCAAATTTTTTAAAAATATTTTTTTGTTAACCATTAAAAATAAAATAATTAAAATTACATTTCCACCAAAAAAAAATAATTAAAATAATTAAAATTACATTCTTACTAAAAAGTCTTCTATGTTATTTAGTAATCTATCCAATTTTGAAAATCCCAAAAAAGTAAGTGCGCCCACAAAAGCGAAGTTTTTGTACAACGAATTGAAGCAATGTAGTGTGAGTTAGAGTGAAGAACAATTCCATTAGTTCATGTGAACTAAAGGTGGGAGACACTACATTTAAGTAGTGTAATGTTTTGTTTTTTAACTAGACAAGTTTGACTAGCTTTTTTTTCACAAAGAAAAACAAGCCACTTTCATTATAAAACAAAAGTCATTATAGGTTACAAAATGAGACCCTTGAGGCTAAACGATTAAGGCTTAAAAATGAATTACAAAAGGGAGAGTGCCCCTACAACATATAAAGACTACATTATGAAATAGTGAATAACAAAAAACATACTAGACATAATCGCAAGTCATACCAACACAAGGACTACAAAAAGAGACCAAAAACGAGACCATATCACATAACAGAGAAGGACTTGGAGCCATAAGAAGTTACATTTGCCAAAAAATTATAGTTGATAAAACCATGCAACATCGAAACTCCCCTCTTTCAAAGGTTGTTTTCCATTGTGTTATGTTCCTGAAAGATATGGGAGAATGAGATATGCTTGAAAGAATCCTTCAAGGCCAAGATTTGTTGCTGCTAATGGAATAATGAAGCCACTACCAATGATGACCTACCTTGCACCAAGTCGATGGTGGATTTGGAGTCCCCAATTATCATAATCTCATTGATGGCAAGCTAAGACGTGGGCTTTAGCATCCCCCAAAGGGCCACCACCCCAGCCCTGTTGTTGGAACCAGAGCTCCCCAACCAAAAGAATAGGAATGCTTTGGACTGATCAATCACAATATAAGCACTACAACCCCATGCACCTATGGAGGATGCTCCATCAAAGAAATCGAAAGGGGAGGAATAATCAATTTCTTTGAGATTGATTCAATGCCTATGAACTTTAGGCCTCTGAGGACCAACCTCCATAAAATAAGGAATGCTTTTCAAACTGGTAGTCTTCACCTCAGGGAGTTGGTTCTCAAAAATATATTTGTTCTTGCATACCCATATACCCCAAAGAATATAAAGTGGAATCACCCTAACTTCTTATTGATGAGAGCACTAGTTGGCTAAGCATGATGCAATAGAAGATCCTTTCACCACTCGATGGACCTTGAGGGCTTTTGAGACCTCCTCCAAAATTGCGATAAAAAATGGGCAATGTAGAAATAGGTGCTTAGCCTCCTTGGGGGTTGCTCCACATAGAGGATACCATCCTAGGCCCTGAAATCCTTTCTTTATAAGGTTATCCCAGGTTAGTATTCGATTATGGATGACTAACCAAGAGAAACATTTATTTTTTAATGGCACACCCCACTTCCACATGCCAACCATTCAGCAGGAGCTTTGCTAGAATGAGAGAAGAAATGTAGGCATAAGCATCTTTGACAATACAATTCACCATTAGGGACACCATTTTCCGATGTCAGTTTATCAGGCTTATCAGAAATGGAAATCCCAATGGTACCAAGATGAAATTAGTATTTTTCCCATCAATACCATAACTCCTTAGGAATTCTGATTTCATGCACATGAGGCCACAAGGATGATGAGAAAATAGAGTAGTGGAGGCTCCTGATTTGTGTTAAGGAAAAAATGCCACTATAAGGCATTGGATGATAAAAACATAAAGGTTGAGCCCCCCTGTCATCCCTTTGGTTGCATCTAGGCCGGTATAAACCTTCTCACCTCTGCCCACTTCCCAACAAAGATTTCCACATAACCATAGCTTGACTTTCATAAGACTACGCCATATGTAAGAAGCATTGCTTTTCACAAGGGCCCCAACAGACACCCATTTTCTAGATTCTTATTTTGAAGGTATTTATCAAAAATGATGTCTTTCCATGTCCCTAAAGCAATGAATGCCCTCCATAAGTTATTGATAAGAAGGGCCTGAACAAATCTCTTTGTATCATGAATGCCCCAATCAACTTTTCCACCAGCTTGAATAATGTTTGCAAACAAGTTATATGTTTTTTTTTTTGTTCTTTATTGCTAACCCCATTCCAAAGAAAATTAGAGATAATAACACCAATCTTGTCTATAATAGCAATTGGAAGATTGTTGGCTGGAGGGGGCCTGACCTAGGTTCAACGCTAATTAACCAAACAAATCCCCTACACTACTAGCCCTTTCGGCATCAGAGCGCGGAGCGCAGACCGAAGTCTCACCCGAAACAGTATGGGGGATGCTAGAACCAAGTTTTTGCACCCTGAGATGGTTTTGATGTCATTTGATTTCTTCTATCCCTGCCTTCGCGTAGGTGGCTTTGCTCTAGGGCTTTGCAAGCAAAACCCTTTTTTCTGGCCTTCAATACCTTCGCGAAAGTATATGACCGACCTTCGCCCAACCCTAACCTATGGCTTAGGTAATTTCGTGCTACTATGGCAGCGTGCCATGCAGATTCCTCAATTATCCTAAGTGATTTTCTTATCTTGTCAAATATTTAAGGTTATCACCACATAAGCAGATATTCGTAATTGCGTTCAATTATTCAATGTAATTGCATTCATTCGTGCATCATATAAGCATAATAAAGGAAATTTATACATAAAATATCCAAACCCATCAATAGAACAAAGACATAGAAATTGTAGAATAACTCCTTTTATTAATATCTCCTAGGTGTTACAGACTTTGTCCACCCTGCGCACACAACTGCAGGGGTCCGCACACTCAACTGCATACTTCTACCCTAGGCCTTTGCGCACTCAGCTGTAGACTTCTACCCTAGGCCTTTGCGCACTCAGCTGCAGAACTTCTATCTACACTATGACCCAAGACTTAGACTTCTTCTTTAGAGCTATCACTCTATTCCATTCTATTCATTTATTGATTGATTGATCCTAAACTACTTAGAGCTTAGCTCTTTTTATACGATCCCATGGTTCGCAGACCATGGGTAGGTCTCTTACAGTTGACTTTACTTTACAAAACTAAGGGCGAACTACCATTTTTGACACATAACACCTCTGCGCTCTATGACCACAAAATGTAGAGTCTTTACAATTATATTACAAAAATTAACTTAACATGGGCTTTTAGCCCCAAAACTGCCCTTGGGGGATCCCTCTCCTGACAAGCCCCCAACACAAACATTGTGACTCGCCCTCGAGTCACTTGGTAGGCACAGAGATCTTTGTGCGAAACCCATCCAACTCGACCTTAATGACCGCAACTTTGGTTGTGCACTGAGCTGCTGCTTGCTTCACATCTTCAACTGTTTTCTTGGTTACTGCCCTTGCGTTGTCATCTTGAAGCTGTTGTTGCGTTGTTTGCAGAGTCGCAAACTTGCCTTAATGTTTCCTGTGACTATGTAAGCTTCCTCCAGCCAAGGCTTTAGTCGTGCCTTTAGCACTGCTTCTTTGTGCAGCACGGTGTCCACCTATTCCTTCAGTTGCTTGGCTTCTTGCAGCTTAGCTAACCTATGTGTCAGCGCGGCGGTTCGCGCTGTGCCCTTAACTTCATCATAGCACTGTTGGAGTTCACACACTTCTGTCTCTAGCCTCTGGATGTTTGGGTCCTCCTGCAAGCTTTCAGGACTTCAAACGATTGTTCGAACAACTGTGTGCGATCTACTACAACACTCTCCACTGCTGCGACTGCTTCTGTGACAACGACCACCTGCTGTTCCTTTACCTCTGGCAGTGTTGAAGGCTGGGCCCTCAACTGGAGCTCTGTAATCTGTAGGTTCAACTCCAACTAAACCCGCGCCATCTCTGTCTAAGTGTCGCACACCCCTGTGGCCAATTTGCAAATGCGGACCTTGACTGGGTCCTCCTTTGGAATGGCCAGCTCCAGGACCATTCTGCATGCCTCCTCCATGACCTGTATGATCTTCTTGCTCTGGCTAGTCGCCCCGGCCTCAGCTGCAATGGTAGCATTCCTCTATAGGTCCATTTGCTCATTGTTTATCTTCTGTTCACTGATCACTTGGAGGGCACGGTGGTCGTGAGCCCTCAGTTCTACAATTACTCCATCCTGCAAGAGGTGGACTGCTTCGTGCGGAAGCGCTGTCAGGTTCAGTCCAACTCCCTTCAAGGAGCTGACAGTGGGCCTTTTAGCCTCATTTTCCATGGTCAGTGCTCCACCTGGCAACACTATTGCATTGGAAGCTTTCGTGCGTAGCATATCGGCAGCCTCTGGCGTGCTAATAGCCAAGTTGGTGGACAAAGTACCAGCTTGTGTCGCGCGGGTTTGCAACTCCTATAGCTCGGATTAGATGGCACCCAGGATGATCTGCTGCTGCTTTTCAAATTTTTGTAGGGCCTCCATGGTGACATCTCTAACTGTGTCACCGATGTCATATAAGTCGCCCTCCATCAATGTGATAGGCTCCAGCGAGGTCTTGGTTGCCTTGGATTTCTTTCTGGACCCTCCCTTCTCCAGCTCTCTTGGGTGCTTAATGTGTGTGGATGTCTCTCGAGGGTTTTTGTCATGCTGCTCTGTGTCCTCCTCTTCGGTCTTAGGTGAAGGCAACCGCGTGCCTTTGTTAGAGCCCCGCTCCGTGCCATCTGTTTGTCTTCCTGCCTCTTTTCCTGCCTGTTCCACTTGGGCCTTCTCAACAACTTCCTTTTTCCTCTTTTCGACCAGCTATGCCATCTTCAGCTTGGCCTCTTCCTTCTTCTTCTATGCGGTGGACTTGCTTCCACCCACTGCCAAGTCCATGGTGGTGCGCCAATTTTCCAACCATTTATCCAACACCGCATCGATGGAATCATCTGTGGCTAGGTACGACAAATCGTACGACTTCTATGCAGGGTCCTTCTGTGCCCTCATTGATATCCGATGGAAATCAGCTTTAGACTCGGCATAGTCCTGCGGGTTAGCATATACTGTGGGCGACAATCGCGACTTGCAATTGATGGCCATCCTGATATTCATTTCCATCAAGATCCAGAAGATCTTGCTATCACAAACGCGCTCTGCGTCCTTGGTCGCCCACATTGAAGCGTACTTCATTGCTTCAGGAAGGTCTGGCACAACCAAGGGGAACTAGCTATCCTCTGGTAGCTCCCATGCTACTAGCACGATCGATAGCAAGAGCCATGCATAGTGGAAGGTCTTGCTTTTCTCTTGCGCTTTGCGACAGTTCACTAGGAACTCTCCGCAAAGGTAGTCTAACTAGTTAAATTGGACTCCTTTTGCGCATTACTATGTGAGTGCGACGACATGCGTCGACACCTCATCGGTGTGACACTTCCACATCACCTTCCTTGCAAGAATCTGCATTTCCACCTTCACAGCAGGGCTGCAGATGCTGGAGATAGCGTACTCATGTGGCTTCTTCACCAATTTGAACTTCTCTTTCATTGATTCTGCGAGCACCTGCTCGCCACCCTTGCTGCCAAAGATCATAGCTGGATTTTCGCCTATATATGGTAGGATCTTTATTCTGTGAATCAACATATCAGTGATGGGTATTGGCTCCTCCAACGACAGACACCCATCATGCACTAAGCACAACAACTGCTTGATGACCAAAACTGTCATGGGGGTGTGGTTATAGTGAGACACCCAGAGCAGGTTGAGTAATCCTACCTTCTCTACTCCTCAAAGCCACTTCCGCGGCTCCAATGCAGTCATCCCCATATTTGTATCTATGATGCGGCGCATTAGCTATTCGATCGCTAGGTGCAGGAACTTCTCGTGGTCTGCCAAGTCCCAGTCTTCAAGCTTCAATATCGGAACCCATGCCAAACAAGAACCATCAAAAGCGATTTCATCCGATAGTAGAGGGGTTTGCAAGGCAGTCTTACTTTCATCAATGTCCTTTGGGACCTTGGACTTAGGCTTGCACAGAGGGACATACTCCGGAAACCATGTAATAGGGTCTGCACCTTGGGCTTCAACCTCCTCTATTCCACTCCCACATCCTCATCGTCCATGGGGATGTCTTCGATATCCTCCTCTTCTGCTTCTAGGTTTATAACCTTGCCTTTCTATTGGGTAGTGGGCTTTGGTGGGTTTCGTCTTGGCGACGCGCACATTAGTATGGAAGGTTGCTTGCCCTTCTTGTCTTTCATGGTCTCCTTGGTTGGGGTTGGCTTCGGTCTCGGTGTTCTCAGGGATTTAGGGACATCCACCAATACTTCGACCACTTTTAGGGTAGCTACTTCAACCCCCATATCAATTTCCTGTACATTCTCCTCAGCTGCCACTCCTTCAGTGTCCATAGCTTCTGTGCGGGTGGACATGACGCTATTCACTAGTTCTTGTACCTCCTTCGACAATTGTTCAAACGTTGGCGTCGCTACCAGATATTGAAAGAATTCACAGTTCATGTGCACTTGAGAGTGCAACAACTCAATTCTCAAAATGCCAAGTGTTTTTCACTGGACAACCACTTGTAATTGATAGGACATTTTGAATTCAAATCCGACTGTTCCCCCCAAAACCAGTTCATTAATGCGGGATTGGTGGAAAATTTTCAAGGATCTAAGCCATAAATTTCGTCTTAAATGCCGGTCGTCCACTCCATTTGGCCTCACTTCTGTCCTCTTTTCATGAACAATGACTTTAACGGTCACTTTCCGACTAACCTGCGCGATTTCTCCCTGGGTAGTGCAGCTCCCTCCACGCTGCCGCTGACCCAGTGACACGTCTTTGCACCATCTTCCAATCATGCAGTTCGCCAACCCGGGTAGTGTAGTTTATATTCCTGCGCCTCCTTTCAGCTTCCTGGAGCACTAAGACTGTGCTACTTTCATTTAGTCACATGGTCGGATTGCCGGTGTATGGCTTCAAGCGATTGCCATTCACCTTTCCTGGGAAGGGTTCTCCATTTAACTTGACCAACTGTACCACTCCTTCATCGGTAATCTCCTTAATAACATAAGGCCCTAACCAGTGCATCCTGAATTTCCCTGGAAATTTATCAAACTTACTAAAATATAACAAAACCAGGTCATTTACCTTAAATGTGCGCAACTTGATATGCCATGCCTTTTTGCGCTACTTTTGGACCTGCTGGTGAAATCCAAACAAAAATCTTTCTTCTTCGAGCTCATACAGCTACGCGAGCCTCTCCTCCAGGGTTCCACGATCTGTCATACCTGTGAGCACTGCTATGCGTCGACTAGGCACAATGTATTCCATAGGAATTACTGGTTCCATGCCATAGACAAGCCTGAAAGGGGTTTGTCCAGTTAACTTCTTGCATGTTGTTCGATAAGCCCATAATACTGCAAGTATGCGTAGGCCCCAATCACTTCATTGAGCATTGTAAACCTTGGTTAGCGCATTTTCTAGCACTTTGTTGAATGCCTCCACTGTCACGTTAGCCTATGGGTGATAAGGTGTGCTCTTCTAGTGGTATACCTGAAATTCCTCCTTTAGTGCACTGATTGTTTCATTCAAGTGCGTACCACGATCACTCATCAAGATCTTCAGACATCCAAATTGTGTCAGTACATGCTCAAATAGGAACTTCGCGACAGTCGCGCTCGTGCAATCCTTAACCAGCGACGCTTTTGCCCAATGAGTCAAATACTCTATCGCAGTGATAATATACCTTGCACTTATCTTTCCTTGTGTCTGAATGGGTCCTACAAAATCTATCACCCATTTATCGAAGGGTTGCAACGTCATTTGTGGATTCAAAGGCATTTCATCCCTTGCGATGGCTTTCCCGTTCTTTGACATACATCACATGCCTTGCAATATGTTTTTGAATCTTGATGAAGGGTTGGCCACCACAACCCTCTGCGTAAAATCTTTTGCACAGTTTCTCTCCTTGCATAATGTCCTCTTGCAACGCCCCCATGAGCGTTCGCGAGGATGCTGCTTCGTTCGAACTCAGGTACATATCGTCACAATATCTCATCAGTCCTCATCTTGTATAGATGTCCAACAATGACAGAGAAATCTACCGCACGCACCGCTAATTCATTCTTTTGCTGGACAGTGTATCCTTCTGGTGCAGTTCCTATTGTTAGGAAGTGTATTATATCCTCAAAATGACCATCCGCGACGTGCACTACAAATAGCTGTGCGTCAGGCAATCCTTCTTCCAAGTTAGCAAGTTCCTCCCCTGTTTCGATGCCGGACAGATGGTCTGGTCCTGCGTTTAATTGTCCAGGCTTCACAACAACTTCAAAATCGTACTCTTAGAACAATAAGATCCATCTGCAGATTCTCTCCCCAACACAAGCTTATTGACAGGTACTTTAGTGTGGAGTGATCTGTATACATATTAAAATGGCCTCCTAGCAAGTAATGCCTATACTTCTGGAGCGCATACACCATAGCTAGCCCCTCGTGCTCAATGGTGGAATAGTTCTTCTCTGCTTTGGATAATCTGTGGCTTGCGAATGTGATAAGATGGTCCAAGCCTTCTTCGCCATCCTGTGTTAGTAATTCTCCCAGCGCTATACATGACGTGTCAACATGTACATGAAACTCTTTTTTCTAGTCCAGGAAGACTAGAATCGACGCGGTAACCATATTTTCTTTCAATATATCCAAGCTCTTCCTACAGTCATCGTTCCAACAGAATGTGATGCCCTTCTTCAACAATCTCTCCATAGGCATAGTGATCTAGGCGTAGCCCTTGATAAACTTTCTATAATATCTCGTATGTCCCAGAGTAACGCACAATTGTTTCACACTCCTCGGTGCTTCCAAGTTCAGTATCACCGTGATCTTCGCGGGGTCTATCATCAGTCCTTGTCTGCAAACCACATGCCCCAATAGGTTCCCAAATGGAACACAAAATAGACACTTCTTGATATTGAGTGTGATCTAGTAGCTTCGACAGGTATCCATCATCAGGCACAAGCTTGCTACATGGCGCTTAACCAGCCCAAATACAGTCCAGTCATCAAAATATACCTCCAGGAACTTATGAATAAATTCCTTGAATGCCTCAACAACCAAACACAAAAAGATAGTAGGTGCATTCTTCAATCCAAATGACATTATAGTGTACTGAAAACAACCCCACTCAGCTGTGAAGGTTGTCTTGCTCCTATCCTTCGACGCGATTTTGATTTGGTGGTACCCAGAGAACCTATCAGTGAAGGAATATGCTTCCTGGCTGCCTACATTGTCCAACACTTCATCAGTGAACAGAGTCGGGAAAGGATCATGCACACAAGCATCATTCAGTTTTCTGATATCCACGCATATCCTTATCTCATCCTTCTGCTTCTTCTCTTGCACCACCATTGGGCTTACCCAATCAGATTCTTCCACAGGCTCAATGATGCTTGCCACGAGCATCTTGTCTAGCTCTAAGCAGACCTTCTCGTTATATTTCGATTTGAGATGGTAAGGCCTTTGCTTAACTGGCTTCGCGTTAGGCTTTAACGTGATCTTGATCATTCCTAGGTCCTCGATTATTCCTTTTAGATCCGTGAACTTGGTAGGGAATAAGTCTTGGTATTCACGAAGCAGTTCAACGACCTTATCCACCATCATGTTGTCCCAGTAGTCTCCAATCTCCGCGAATTTGGTTTCTGCCTTCGTCCTAATGTTTACTTGTTTCGTTTTCAACGACGTAGTTATATCATGGTTCTCAATTTGCAGTCCTTGAACCCTGCGGTGACCTTCTGTTTCTTGAATGTTAATCGTCCGCGGATCCTCGTCCTCTTCTTCAACAGTTACATTATAACATTCCAGCGCGCGACTCAGCTGAGTAGCCCATTCAGGCCGAGTCAGGTCTAAAGGATCTTGCGGTAACCTAAAGATTGCTTCTTTCACTTCTTGTAGCGCTTTATCAATACTGTCAAACTCATCCTCAAAACTGAATGCCATCATGAATCCTTCATGCAGGATATCCCATTCGCCTGTCCCATGGTGGAGCTCTATTTCTATATACCAATTCATTGGGATAACATCCAGGGTATGACAGAACAGGTGCACCCACTCAGGCTGGGGCTTTTCTCCATAAGCCTGGGTCCATTTGGCCAGATGCGCGCGCGGATTGTCCTGCCCATCATACTTGTCTGTTAGTAGCATCTTAGGCTTCCCAAATCGTGTTCTCATCATCCTCCTACATTCACGCCAATCATCAAAGTTTCTTTTGTGCGTACCCCACCATCTTGCAGGCGTAGCGCGCAAGTGCCCAGTCCAATGCCTGGAAGTGTTGTTTTTCTGGTACCTCCCTTTCAAATGCATCCAAAAAGATATCTACCTCATTCAGACCATCATAAGTAGGAATATTTCTTACCTTTGACAACACACAGCACAACGACCGGGTCATGTTGCAATTCAGCGTAGTTACTTCATGTAATCGATTCTGTCAACATTCTATTTCCTTGTCAAAGTCCGAATTGTAGGAACTCTTGCGATCCCATGTAGTCTATCCATCCGCAGTGGGATTCACCCAATCTTGGTCTCGCGTTGTTATCTTATAGATACAATCCAGGTTGTCGTCACTCATAATCATGGACAAGTTCAGTATAGCACGATCCTTCAGCAAGATCGAGGGGTAATATTACGTGTAATGATTTCTTCTCAAAGATCATGTTTCGCTTCTTCAGATTGATTACCCCGTTCATATAAGTAGCTCAATCAATTCCCAAGAGCATAGGATAGGGATTGTTGTCATCCACTATCTCTGTTACTTTAAAGTCAGCCAATGCACTCACTCCCTCAATATCCTCGGTCACCCCCTACAGTCGCCCCATGGGGATGATCTTCTACTGATTCGCCATCCTTAGCTGAATCGGAGACCATTGCAGCGCAGGTCTCCCCATTCGCTCCCAAGTCTGCTTTGATAGGACATTCACATTTGACCCCAAGTCCAAAATGACTTGATCCATTTCATACTCTCTTATTTGTGCGGTCAGTCTCATCTCCTGTCCCATCCTTGTTTTATGCTTGCCAATCTTTCGTACTACGCGCGGATCACCTGGAGCAGTTCCAACGCATCTATTGATGAGTTCTTGTAACCCTTTCACATCCTTAGTCGCGTAGTAACTTCATATAGGTTTCCAAGAAAGTTGTGAGCATAGAGGGGTCCATCTCCTGCGTAGGGTTATCCTTGCTTCCTGAGGTGGAGGCCTCAGCGAAGCTCTTCTTAGCTTCCATGAAGGTTTCATGAGCACGCTCCAAATGGAACTCAACCTCTTTTGCTAGGGCTTTGCGAACCCATGTACTGTCTTCTGGCTGTTTCCCCTTGTCATCTCTTGTCGTGATTCCACTTTTGAGCACTATATTTACGTGTGGATCTTCCTCGCATGACCAAACCTCATCATCTGGAGGTTCTGAGTTGGCAGAGGTGGTAGTGCACCTTTGTCACGTATCCTAGTTATCAGAGTAGGATAGTCTTTTGTTTCATGATCAAACAATGTGCAATACTTGCACGAGGGACGCGTTAGATTAGTGCAATCGCGGGCACAGTGTCCTAGTCCTCCGCAATTGTAGCAAATCAACTGTCCTCAGCCTCTACCAGGTCCTCCTCTTCCTCGGCCTCTTCCTCGCCCCTGAAATCTTGTTTGCACCAATCTTGTGCTCTGGTCAAGGGGTCGCGTTTCAGCCTGAACCCTATAGGCGGGAGTTCTATCCATCATCCCTGCAAGTACACTCATCGTGCCCTACCGACCTACAAAAGTTGCAGAACAACTGTTGCAGTGTCTGTATAAACTTCTGTAGTAAGTGACAATTATCGTGGTATGTTTTCCGGCTACCTAGTAGATAGCACACCATAATGCAAGCCCTGCGCTAGGTCCTGCTTGAGCTTCTAGCCTTAAAGGCATCGACCCTCCTCCTGCAATATAGTTTGCAAAGACCGGACAATGGTCTTTGTCATGACACTGACTCTTCCATTTCAAGCACCATACCTCCTCACGTACCTTTGGTCGAACCGTCCTGTCTTGCTTCAGACTTTGCATCTCAAGGCACAGATTCTTCAGATGCACATGGATCCGTTGAACTCCTAGATTAGGATCTTGCATCGAAGTTTCATGTAGTCTCATGGCAATCTCCAAGGCCTCTACTTGAGTTGTTATCTTCTGTTGCGACAACGCACTCCTTAAGTAACAATGTAAACTTTGAAATAAGAACTATAAACTCAAAACGGGAACTCTGGCCAAAAAACTCCGA
This sequence comes from Pinus taeda, assembly GCA_000404065.3. Lineage (NCBI taxonomy): Eukaryota > Viridiplantae > Streptophyta > Pinopsida > Pinales > Pinaceae > Pinus > Pinus taeda. Next base: position 73,014 of record APFE030418296.1, read on the forward strand.
AAAAGCATAAAAAATAGTGCTAGAAATGAAAAGTGTTGATGTTGGAATAACACATTTTCTTTTCTTGGGTAAATTTTCAACATGTTTTAAAAATAGCGGAGAAAACCAATTTTTTGCGGAAAAATTATCCAAAAAACACCCTCAAAATGAAAAGGGTTAATTCTGGGAGAACACCTTTTTTTTTTTTTTTTTTTTTTTTCAAAAGTAGAATTTCAACATTTCGAAATAATGGCATAAAATATTTTATTATGACCCCGAAAAACATTAAATTTTAAAAAAAAGTGAAAACATAAAATTAAAAAAAATTAAAACAATGAAAAAACACAAAAAAAAAA
>APFE030418296.1:74788-99338 GCA_000404065.3 Pinus taeda
TATTTTTGTCTTTTTTAATATATAATTTTATATTTGTTTTTGAGAGACAATTATTTCATTTGGATTGAAAATTTAATTAACGATATATAAATATGTAAAATATTGAAAATGCAAAATACCTTCTTATTTAAATATGCAAATCAATAAAAACCTCACTACAAAAAAAAATAAAAACAAGAAAATAGGAAGAAGAAGACCACTTCCAAAATTATTAAATTTACAAAATAATTTACATTTCATACATTAGAAAAGTTAAAGTTAAAAAATAGGTCTTTTAAAAAAATGGTCTGATGTAGAATAACCACTTTTTTAAATCAGCGTGAAAATCACTACCATTCTAAAACGCAATGTACATAAAAAAAATAAAAAAATAAAGTGCCAAAAACTATGCTCTTAAAAAACATGTGTGTTTTGCATCACCCATTTTCAAAATCGGGTCACTTTTTTGCAATCTCTACAAAACGGGTAATAGTATCAGTTCCCGTTTCAAAGTTTACATTGTTAAGTGTGGTAGTAGTGAAGCCACAAACGACTCGCGATGCTGTCCATTTTTCAAATTCATGTTGGCTTCGTGGATTGTACATTTCAGCTTCTGATCTAGTTCCCAAGGCGTATCGCCTGGTTGCATCACGATCTCTTTGAATCCCACAATTGATTGCGCCTTAGATTTAGGTCTACTAAATTCCATATTTAGCGCTACCTAGATCTCCGTTACTCTAGCATTCGGGTTATCGTTAGAGTACTTAATATACCAAGTTAACGCGCGATATTGTAGAGCACTAACCAGTGTCACTTTCTTTATATGGTCATCTGTAACACCTTGAGCTTCCCATATAGCCCTCATAATGCACCAGAATTGGTCTAAGTCCTCATCTCCCAAGCGTTTGAACAAAGACAACTTCACTGTATTTTCCATACTGAACCGCGGTGGAGGTGGAGGTGGTACGGGTGAAGTTGGAGGTGACGGTGGTGAAATTGGAGGTGGTGTGGATGGAGGTGGTATTCGCGGGAATCCTTGTCTTATTAACTGAATAACACTTCGTGGAGAAACCTTCGCTATCCCTTCTTCATCATCTCACGAAGGTGAAATCAAGGGACTATACTCCGGACCCTTTTTTCCTTCGTTCCTGTAAGTTTTTCCGCTTTGCGTAGTCCCGAACATCAAGGTAGCTACAAAACCTGTTTTTCGCACAATAGCATTTTAATCCAGGTATTCAAATATTTTATGTACTTACCTCACAGTCCTTTGAAAAAGCATCACTTCGCCTCGCTGTAGCTGACTAAGGTGTCAACCGCGAATTCAGTCACAAATCCTCCTAGGACGTGATCAAGCTAATGATCGACAGCATGGACGATCTTATCCTTTGATACTTCCAACCTTCACACTAGCTCCGGGGTCCACACAATAGGACCGTCAAGTTTCCACCTTCCTTCGCTATCTACTAGCTTCACGATCCACTCGTATGCTCGATAGGGAAGGAGCAAAAAAAGATCTCGTAGATCTTTGTATATAGGTATTTGTCCAACCACAATTCCTTTGTCAGTCGTGGGTTTCTATTCTATTGTGCTGTGAATTTGTGGATCTTTCTATGCAACCAGTCTCCAATCTCCTTCTTAGTTGGATTCTAGTGATACAACATCACACATCTCTTATGCAGATTCCGGTCCTGGCAACGGAACCATTTGTTGGCTGGAGGGGGCCTGATCTAGGTTCAAAGTTAATTAGCCAAACAAATCCCTACACTACTGGCCCTTTCGACATTAACCCGTGGAGTGTAGACCAAAGTCTCACCCCAAGCAGTATAGGGGGATGCTGGAACCAAGTTTCCGCACCTTGAGATGGTTGTGGTGTCATTTGATTTCTTCTATCCTTGCCTTTGCGCAGGTGGTTTCTCTTTAGAGTTTGCAAGACAAAACCCTTTCTTCTGGCCTTCAATACCTTTGCGAAAGTATACAATCGGCCTTCGCGCAACCCTAACTTGTGGCTCAGGTACTTTCGCGCTGCTATGGCAGCGTGCTGTGTAGATTCCTTAATTATCCTAAGTGATTTGGTTATCTTGTCAAATACTTAAAGTTATCACTGCGTAAGAAGATATTCGTAATTGCATTCAATTATTCAATGTAATTGCATTCATTCACGAATCATATAAGCATAATAAAGGAAATTTATACATAAAATATCCAAACACATCAACAGAACAAAGACAATAAATTGTAGAATAACTCCTTTTATTAATATCTCCCAAGTATTACAGACTCTGTCCACCCTGTGCACACAGCTGCAGGGGTCCACGCACTCAACTGCAGACTTCCACCCTAGGCCTCTGCGCACTCAGCTACAGAGCCTCTATTTACACTGCGATCCAAGAATTAGACTTCTTCTTCAGAGCTATCACTCTGTGCCATTATATTCATTGATTGATTGATTCTAAACTACTTAGAGCTTAGCTCTTTTTATACAATCCCATGATCTGCGGACCATGGGTAGGTCTCTTACAACTGACTTTACTTTACAAAACTAGGGGCGGACTACCCTTTTTGACACATAACACCTTCGCGCTCCGTGACCACAAAATGCGAAGTCTTTACAGTTATATTACAAAAATTGACTTAACATGGGCTTTTAGCCCCAAAACTGCCGTTGGGGAATCCCGCTCCCAAGAAAGATGGTATAGATGCATCCAGTACATGGAAATTTCTTAAAGGACTTCCTTAACCATGATCAATCTTTCTATGTCAACGCCCCACAAAATTCATCGAGTACTTGAAAGGCTTGGAATCATTTGACAAGTAGACTTTCAAGGTGGCTTGGAATTTCAAATTTATTCTGATGAGGCTATTTAGTTTTATTGTTTATTTTTTTACATTTTATGTAGAATAATGAGTGTCAAATCTTTAATAACAATAAGGAGGTACACTTATTTTTTTTGGAAGAAGAATGTATAATAGTTTACTACTATAGCTTTATAACACAAAAAAGGCCACACATTAGAATTTAAACCCATTGAAATTTATGACAGGAAATGCTAAATTTGCAGTTTCAATTTTTTTTTACCTGTCACTTTGATGTTTCAAAATTTTCATTCACCATCAAATACATTAAAAAAAAGAAAATGCTCTTCCAGGCTTGCTGGAAGGTAATTAGTGAGTATTAATGGTGAGAATTTTGATTTTATAGGATATTATGATTATAAGTGTGTGTGTGTTTTTTCTTAGATTTAGTGTAAATTAGGGTCACTCTCAATATGAGATGAAAAATAATACACATTTTTTGGATGTTGTCATTAGGATTGTGAGATAGTTCTTATTTTACATAAATGGTTTCCATTATGAATTGTAAATGTTAATACAATCTAAAAATAACAATAAAACATAAATTTATAAGTGTAAATATAAGAGAGATGTTCATAAAGATATTGTTCTACATTTACGTATTTTGGGGAAATTGTGATATTTCATTATTTAAAATGTGTTTTTGAAAATTTGGCAATACAATTTGGGGAAATTGTGATTTTTCGTTGTTTAAAAAGCACTTTTGAACATAAATGTATTCATCACCTTCAAAATCCCTTGGGGTATTTGGACTCTTTAGACTACATAAATCAAGGTCTGATGTCTTTTGTTATTCTAACCCTTTAGATATCTCTTATTTACATATTAACAAAATATTTACAATTCACCAAATGCCTAAGGATTAGGTTTCTAACACTCCCCCATTTAATATGAAAGGGCATTTGTGACTCCACATAAGGAGGAAGGAAAACTACCAATGGCTAAATGTTGTCTATGAATCTAGTGTTTTTGTGATGACCACAAACCAAATGGATAGTAGAAGTTGATGTGTTCTACAAGATGGTGTTTTAAAGATGGCCACAAATTGATGTCTAGCAAAAGACTTATCTTCTACTAAGTGGTGGTTTAAAGATGCCCTGACAAACCACACATTGATGGACTATTGCTCTCGTTACATCTTTGACTTTTGCATTCCAAAATTGTGATGGGAAACAATGCCATTAGTATATTCAGATGCTTTATCACTCATGAGATCTGATGCTTTGCATTTTCCTTCATTTTGACTTCACTTGTCTTTGATCTTCTCCCAAGGGATTCTGCATGTCTTCGCCTTATGTCAATTTCTACCACATTGGTCATAGTGAAGATAATACCTCTTTCTTCTTTTACTACTTTCTCCTCTAGAAGAGTCATTTTATTAATTCTTCCATTTTGAGCAAGGCACAAAATTTCTCTAGTGGTTGAGTTGTATTATTCCTTTCAAAAGATTTCTCATGTTTTGTGACTTTCTTCACTTGGTAGTCAAATGAGATGGAATTCATTTGGCCGCTAGCTTATAGGGATTCAATATAGTGTATGTAGGCCAGTGAGCCTTGATGAACACTATGAGATTCATGTCTATCTTCAATCCAATGGCCTCTATGTCATGCATGATGGCTTTGATATCAAAAGCTAAAGCCACGGGCTCATCATTCTTTAGCCCTAGGTTGAAGAGATTTACTAGTAGTTGTACAAATTTCAGTTTTGAATGAATGTCATACAAGTCCTTTAACTTATTTAAGGCTCCATACGAATCATAAATGTTAACAATATGACAACTCACGTCTTCACTTAATATTGCAAAAATAAAGGCATGCGTTTTATTAATTTTGTTCTTCCAAATGACAAGATTCTTAGCTAATATAGGTTTTGTAGGTCCATTAGGATTTCATTGTGCTTCTTGTTCTTGTTCAATCTCTTCTTCGATGTCTCCTTCATAGATCCCATCTCATAAACCATTAAAAATCAATGTGTTTTTTTTTTATCTTTCTGAACCATTCCAAGTAGTTCTTTTTTACCACACGGAGGATAGAGATGAGAGAAGGCGTCATTCATGCTAGCCGTTATAAAATAAGAGAAAATTATGAAGGGAAGAATGTGCTTGTCATTGGTTATTGGAATTCTAGCATGGAACTCTGCTTTTACCTCTTCAATCACAATTCAAAGCCATCCATGGTTTAGGAATACTATGCATTTTCTACTAAAAGGAAAGTCCACATTTGGAATATCAATGATATTGATGATAAGACTGCTACTGTGGTTGGTCGATTAACTATTTTTTCTTGTGGCTACTATCAAGTTCGACAATATGGAACGCTATGATTTGAAGTTCTGAGTGCTTGGCCTCATGGAGCTCAAGAAAAAAATGGATAAAAAACCCATTTTGGATGTGGAAACATTGGCACAAATCAAGAACAAATATATCAAGGTTTTGCCTAGGATAAGTTGCCTCACACCATGTGGTGCTAAATTAATAAATGGAAAAATATAGCATTTGATTGTTTTATTATGTTCACTAGGTACAAAAATAATGTTCTCTGCTAGCTCAAGGATTTCAATTTCTTCTCAGAAGATGGGACTCCCATGGTACCATTTCTTGACATTTGGAAGGGAAAAAATGAGTTCGATAAGATTCACTAGGCAAGAGTTATTAGGAGCATCACTAGAGGTATAACGTATTGCTCAAGACATAGGTATGATGTTGAGGGAAAAGTGTTTGTAGTCAAGTTGAGAGAGAAAGAGACAACAAACTTGAGATAGTTCCCGGTCATTGAGTTGAGGACTGTTGAGAAATTTAAATGCTTAAACATTCAACATTAAATTCTCAACTAGGAGTTTGTAAAATAGAGATGCTACAACATATGTGCAAATTTTAGGGCATTAATAGTCCTCCTAACCTATTGCTACAAAATGGAAAGCAACAACTACCTAAGAGAACTTCTGTGGAAACTAAAGTCACATGGAACTCATCCCTTAGAAAACAAGCTTAAGGAAGATTGTTATATAGATTTCACACAAAAATCTTATTGCACAAGAAAGGTGTTGCATTCATATCTCATTCACATAACCTTAAACTCAATCTCAAAAGTATTAAGCTCACTGTGGAAGCTATAGGTCCTAAGGTTCACACCAAACCAAGTAAAAGGCAAGGATCCTAAATATACTAAGGTCAGTGGGGTTGCTTATGATGTCCCTGATGGAAAACATCTCTATCTGTCACACTGAGTGGGCCAGAATACCATTGTATAGTCAGGAGGGAAGAAAATCCTATCATTGCCTTAGTGCACACTCTGCACACAAAACTACATGACTATAAACAATGAAAGTTGAATGAGCAAAGAGAGAAATAAAAAAAACTACAATTTATCTACTGGTATGAAAGGAAAGCATCTAAGCTATTTCACATTATTGAAAGGAAAGTAATGGGGAAATATAGGCCAAGTTAGTGGATCCTTTCCAATGGGTGCCACATTGCCTATGAGGCTACACAACTCAAAAGAAATTCACTCCACTTATGATCTTTAAACACTAGACATTAACATTTTGTCATTAAAAATAAATCTTTAGCAATGCATAACCAACAACTCTAATGATTAAATTATTATCAATATTTTCATTATAGAGAGATGAATGATTTAATAGTCCTAGCTACTCTATGCAATATTTTACTATTCTTACCACTCTATTACTTCCTCTAACAATCCCCTCAACCTGCCCTTAGTCCATACATTTATACAAAAGAGAAAGGGAGTGAATTGGAACCAATTCACCCAATTATCGACTGTCAAATCATAGATGAATTACAAGACTTGAAAGAATTCCATAGGCAAAATGAATATCTTTGGAAACATCCTTACCATCCTAAAACTATGCATCTAAATGTTATAACTTGTGCAGTTGAACAACAAGCTCAATATTATCAATAAATTTAAAAGAATCGACCTTAATATTTTCTACAACATGCATATTATTAAAAAAATCATCTTTATATTCATCATAATTTTTTGTCTCTATATACAAGAAAGAGAGCAAAGATAGAGAAATATCTCCATTAAATATGCACTAGAAGGATTTTATAGAAATGAAATCTATATCAAATCAATCTAAATATGACAAGAAATTATTTAATGGACTCACCTTCATCGATGGAAATTTTATAATTTTAAACATAATTCATCGTAATTGTACTTCTGATGTGCAACAAGAAATAACTCTATGAACTATTTCCATGAATGAATAGATTTAATTGGAAGTACCTAAAGGAAAATTATTATTCTCTTAGGTAAGGGGTAAACATTATAAAAATTTCACTTTCTTCAAATATATCTAAATAATTGTAAATGAGATTAAACTATGAAACATGATGAAAAACATAAATTTTACCTTCTCTATTAAAGTTCAATTTCAACAAGAAATTGACATTTTTTTAAGAAATACTTACAACTGGGGCCTAGAAAAACTAAAAACCTGTTTTATAATTAAGATATGAGTCATTATAAATTACTTGCATTCAAAGAAAGACTCTAGAGGGTTTTCTTTTCAAGGCCCTTGTTTAACACCAACAATTATTGATGGTTGGAAGATTTCTGCCAACAACAACGAGGGAGGATTGCTCAATGGAATGTCCCTCTTAAACATTCTCTCATTTGAAGTAGAAATCTCCACTAGTACGCTGGCCTACTTGCCACTAGAAAAGTGATGGAATTGATTATAAGTCAATTCAATGTGATTTTTTTTTCTTGGCAAAAAAACACAGTTTTATATTATATAATATAAAACAATTACATGTACATAAGTCATAAGGATCATATATATTTCATACATGTAAAATTGAACCATGACCAAAGACATATCGGTGTTGGTCACTTTAATTGCTTATTAATTAAACAGTCGAGTGCCACATAAATTGTCAACCCGGGAAAGTCCGATTATTTCAAAGGCAACTACGTACTGTATGTACTCAATTTTAATAGCACTAAAAAGTTGTAGTATAAGTAAATCACACCCTATTAAATCGTTACTCTATGTTACAACAACTATAATCTATTGCAGGTATCTAATAAGAGATGGGTAATTAATTAAAAAGAATAAATATGCAAAAGAAAACAATGGTTGTTCTGTAGCAAAGGATCAGGACCCTATCCCCAGAGTCGGAACATTAAGCACCTGCCTCTGTTATCCAAGTCACCAATTCACTCTGTAAATCCTAATCAACGGTGAGGCACTCATGTAATAGCATCAATTGATTAAAAGAGAAACAAAGTTTCAACAAAAGTAAAATAACATCCAGAAACTATACTCGTTAACAAGGCATGAATAGAAATCACACTTAACACACAACAAAAAGGAAATGGGTGAATCTTGTGATGAAGGTGGGTCCTGTCCTTCTCACAAGATTCCCCAGGACACAGACACTAAGGTAAAATACTCAGAACAAAACTTTATTCGTCCGCCAATATACCATATTACAGAAAATATTCAGTCTCGTTCCTTCAACTACAATCCTTGTGTTACAACTTGTTCATCCCTCTCTATAGATCCCCCCTCTAATGTAGATGTCTCCTCTTTATAGAGGAGACATCTATTACAAAATATTTTCATTATAGATTCTATTTCAACCCTTTGTACAAAAATAGGGAAATCAGTTCCCGTCAACAGAATGTTGTTACAGTGATTTAGATTATGAACGTTACGATCAATGTAACAGTTCCTTCAATGATCGATCAGGTTCCTTTGTTGTTGCAAATCTGGTACGCAAATCTCAACTGTCTCCTTGAGATTTGCATGTTGTTCTTGCTGTTTCAGCAACTGCAAAATATAGTCCTGCCAGCTTTAGGCAGTTTCAACAATTGTTCAGCGACTCAGTCAACTTCAAAGATCAATTATAAAGATAGCATGATTATGTGTTAAATAATTAAACATATAGCAATGAGAAGAGTCACTGTATACCTTTAGAATGATTGAGTCAAAACACTAGCAAGGACTTTCAAATATGGGTTGAAAAGGGTAATATCATGACAAAATATAAAGTCAAAGATAGACAATATGGGGTCCTAACAATTAGTATATGGTCCAGAAGACCAAAGCTAGACATAATGGGCGAAAAGCAAAAAAAAAAACTAATAGTAGTACCACAAAGATGAGCCTCCTATTAGAGAAAAGGAAGAACTGCATAAGCATAAGTAGGGCAATCATAAAAACTTCTCCATAAAGAGCCAGATGGGGAATAAAAGTTACCAAAAGAAACTAATAAACAAAATCAAAAGAGATCCCTATGGAATCTGTAACAAGAGAGGCAAAGCATAACTATGAATGGAGTGGGATGTCCCTGATGCCCAAACATATCTCACCTATGAAAACCTGATAATGTATCATGATAGGCTGCATAGGAATTATAGCTTTTGATAATTTGTCCATCGAAGAAATCTGGAATCAACGGATGTGTGTGAAAGTGATCTCCTTAAAGTATTGTGAGAGAATTATGATGCAAGGCAACCAATTGGAGATGTGTGGAGGATTGAAGCCATTCATGTGGTTGGCCTAGTCAATTATGACTTTAGAATCACCAAAAACAGTAATGACTAAGAGAGATATCCACCTAGCACAATAGAGAAGACACCAAAGTGTCAAAATATCTGCTTTGGAATTAGTACTGGAACCACCATTCCATTGGAAGTGATAGAAAAGGCCAGGAGCTGGGGAAATTATAGCACCACGCCCATAGGTCAAATTCTATGCTGCGCCATCAAAGAAACCCACAAATGTTTTCTCCAACAATCAATGGGCATGATGTGTTGTTTAATTCCACTGATTGACCTCCATTGGAATTCCAAGAAGTATGAGATGATTCTGTAACCAATACGGTCTATGAGGAAGAAAATGTTGTTGAAATTTTTTGATTTCCCACCTTTCCATATACCCCAATAGATGAAAATGGGAAGGGCCCTAAATTCCTTGAATTGTTTGCACCAATCTGAAAAGAAATTGCTAATAGAGCAACAATCCCAACGCATAGTGATATTTAGTTCATGCAGGATGAAATTCCAGATAGAAAAAAAACTAGGACATTTGAGAAATAGGTGATTATGATACTCATAATCCTACATTCAGATGCAACATCTACTCAGTCCTTAGAAGTTGTGGTTGGTTAAATTAACCCAGTTGAGAATTTTATTGTGCCCCACAAGTTAGCCAAAGCATTTCAACCTCAGTGGAGTATGCCACTTCCAGAATTGGCTGTGCCATTTTGTTGCCGTGGTAATAGAATTAGAAGGAGAAATCATTCTATAAATCTCATCAACTGAGATATAATGTTTGGAACACCCGTACCATGTTAAGGAATCAGGCCAGTCACTGAGGGAGATACCAACATCATATAATTTTTTTATATCATCATCCCATATGTTAGGGTCCTATAATAATAGGATTCATAATTTTGAATTGGCTAGGATTAGTCTTGTAATATTGTACATACTTTTGATTTCTGCAAAATGTTTTCCCATATTAAAAATAAAAAATGTAAAGAGGGTAAGTACTAAAAGAAAAATGAAAGGACTAAATGATAAAAAGAAGAAAATAAAATATAAACCCCACGAAAAAGAGATAAAAAATATATTTTAAAAGTGATGCAAATTCAAATGCCACTAATTTTTACTTTGCATTGCAAGAATAAGATTGTGTGCAGCTTGTCAAAAATTCCACAATCCATGATGGTCAAATAGTTTAATCTTGATTCATTCATGCTTTAAACTTTATTTTGATAGATAGAGAAGAAATATCTAGCCAAACTGTTTAATCTTGACAGATCAGTAGTTAGGTAGAGAATAATAATGAGCTCATCAGTTTAATCTGAGCCCTTGGAAGTTACAAGGTTCAAGTTAGATAGTTTGCTTATCAAAGAAAAAGAAATAAAGGGTAAGCAAGCTCAAATGCACCCAATAAATGAAGAGAAAATGCTAGGGTAAATAAAGGGTAGGTAAAAGAGATTTTAGAATGCACAAGGTTGCTAGCTCAAATGCACCTTCATCATTCTTAAATCCTTTGTTTCATGTGCAGGAGGAACTATTAAAGGAAAGAGGACATTCACAAAAATTGTGTATTACTTGGGGTATTTACCCTAAAACGTTCTATATGATTTTAGGCCTAAATACTAAAGCTCATTCCCTAATTTCCCCTCATTTCACTCAACCCCTTACATATCTAAATTCCCCTCCATTACCTCTTCATTACTTTTCACTCACTAATTTCCCCTTCTTGATTCCAAAATACCCTTCCCTTTCACTTCTTCTTATTTTAACACATTCCCATTGTAAAAACCCTTTCCCTTCATTTTAACCCTTTTTCCCTTTGATTTCACACTTTTCCTTATTCATTACCCTTTAAAAATCATTTTCCCCTTATTAATTTACCCTTTTCCCTTAAAAGCCCACTAAACCCCCTTATCTTAAGTTATTTCCTAACCCATAGTCCCCCTTTATGTATATTAGCCCCCTACTATATAAGTCCCCGACCCTCACTAAACCTTTGAATATATCTAGACCGTAGCATTATTTATCTCCGGGTCCCGCCAACCACACCTCGACTCAGCTCTTGCAGCTCCACCGCACGATAGCCCTTCGATCACTTACCTCCAGATCCGACGGCCCATACTCATATCACGCGATCTCATCGTTCGACAGTTAAAATCCCAAAAAGACGCGAGATTAACGATTTTGCTCGAGCGTTCTTTTTCTACGTGGCAGCCCCACGTTATATCGCGTGCTCTCAAAAAATACCGCCCTCCACTCAAAAGCAGTGCGATATGCCATAAAACCGCCTCCCCGCATAAAAAGAAACCACCCACTGTTCATTTATTAATGTCATGCCCAAATTTAACTGTTGTTGGTTAAAAGACAAAAAAGCCCCCTTTTCACTCTTTTCGTTGTTATTTCATTGCAAAGAGCCTCTGTCAACTAATTTTAGTCCTCGAGAACTCTGTTCAACCATTTAGCCCATTTGCAACCAAAACACGTTGCAGACTCCAACTTAAAGCAATATAAAGACCATTCAACCTTCAGAAACCTCCGTTGCTACCACAAAACGCTGTCTGCACACCTAATCATCGTTTTTCCAGGTATTCTTGAAAGAACCATAACCACCCTCTACTTAAGCTCTGTACAGTAATTAATAAATGGTTAATTAATTGAATTAATTAAAAAACTGTGCCAAGCTAAAAGAAACCCACTGTGCATTCAAAAGCCCTTTTCTGCACACTGTATTCACCCTTCCCACTGTTCCAGAGCTCCTAACCCTACTCCTAAAGCCAAAGAAAGAGTAATTCAATAGAATAAACCAAATTATGGCTTCACAAAGCATTTTAAATGAGAAACCCCTGCAAACTCCTCACTTTGATGTTGATCATCTCCCATTGGCTGACAGATATTTCCAAATCAAAGACAAAGTTTCCCCTAGCCATCTATTGAAACTCCATTGCTGGAGTAAAGACAAATTCCTGAACCAAGAATTATGACATTCATCTATGGGAATAATTTTTTTCCAAATACTTGTTCCCACAGGTATACCAGTTCCCTGAAATAATCCATCTATGCCAAAATTGTTATATCCCAAGCCAAAGAGCCATAGTCTCTCCCAACAAACATATTTTGTTTACAATCACTACAGAGTCAATAAACCAAATGCTACAGATCCAGCCAAACCCAAATGAAACCCCATTTTCCATTGAAAACCTACTTGAACTCTACTTGAAGTTTGACCTTCGCAATAGGTCTCAAATCTTTCAGAATTTCATTCTAGAAGAGTCTCATACCCCTACAGAGAGTCCTCCATACTTTGGCACCATTTTCTCTGAGAGGGCTAGACAAATTGTAACCATGCTCTCTTGTATTCTAGGATACACCACTGATGAGCATGTAGATGTTGGAAATAACACTGGGGAGTGGGCGGGGCCTGAGGGGGGGGGGGGGGGGGAAGGGGAGCGGGTGAATTAGTATTTACAGATCAATAACTTTTTTCATTTCCATAATCAGATTTATATATGCTACTTTAGTGAAGGGAACTCGCATGTGCACGCAACTATTATTATGGCAACCAACATATATCTAGTGAACTTATGATTTAGTTAATTCATCATATGTTGATCTTTAATTTGTGCATCAGTACTTTATGAAGCATTAAACAGTAACCATGTGTAGTTAATAATAGAATGAACCATCACACATAAACAACACACATGAACACCAAGATTTAAGGTGGAACCCCAATGTGGGTGAAAACCACCTGCTACTGTTGTCTCTTCTTTTAATAATAATAAAATATGTTTACAATGTTGTACTAGTGCAGACTCATAACAGTACGTAGGCGCTAACCTACAGAAGGCTACAACCTTCTTTCTTCCTCCAGGGCCCACATTTCATAAATTTTCAGACTGGAAGCTCCTGGTACACAACAATACACATGAAGGCCTCATTTCATCCAATTTTCATACTAGACCCATCAACAACATTGAAGCTTAGAATCAAAACCATCAAATACATTTGCATCAACCAATCATTGAAACTCAATCATCAATCTCTGAATCAACAAAACTCAATCAATCACTGACAACCTCTGAACCTCTGACACAACTGAATCAACCGTTCATTCATACTTAATCAACTTCAACCAATCAACTAGAACAGATAGATCACTGTAACCAGTACAAATATTTGAACCCAGAACACTACATCATCATTTTGAACCAGCTGTAACCTCAAAACCATGCATTTGAGTGTATACAATACTTGGTTGAATCCAAACTGCATGTATATGCTACTTCACCAAAGCAAACCGGTGTATAGATCTGCAAATACTTACTTATAACTTTGCTGCACTTCCCGACTTCAGACATACCTAGATCATCACACATAAAGGATAAAACATGTGTTAGCAATCAGATCTATCCCATCCATTATCAGATCACATAATGATAAGTCATTATGATCTTGATCCATCATTTGATCTCATCCATCATCATTGAAGAAAATCACAATCAATCAATCTGAACATTCTCAACACTGTCACCATAATGCAGTCACTGGAACATAAAGCATAACTCAGAATTCTTCATCAACAACCAGAACCAACAACAACTTCAAACATCATAGTTCATAAGGTATACACTACTTCGATGTGTCAAACCAGCGTGTATACGTGCTTTTACCAAAACAAAACAGTGTGCATGTCTGGAAATACTAACTTAAAACTTCACAGACATTCCAAACTTCAGTCATACCCAGATCATAACATTTACAGAATAAAACATGTGTCAGTGTTCAGATCTAGATTTTCCATGATCAAACCACATAATGATAATTCATTTCAGGCTTTGTGATCCTGATCCATCAACCATCATCAACCACATAGGTGCATCCTTAGATCAGATCAAGCAAAGCATCAGAAGCTCATAACCTTCATATATGATCTAACACTTCAGAAGATATTCAATGCTTGCACACCTTGGCCTAATGATCTTTTCCTCTTTATATAGTTTTAGGCCTTTCACAATACCTTGGACCAAAACCACTTAGGACCAATACCTTGGACCAAATACCTAAGGTCAATAGCTTGGACCAAATATCTTGGATCAATACCTTGGGCTAGATACCTCGGACCAAAACCTTGGTTTTCCAACATGTATGCGCTTTTCCTTCTGTGAAAGTGCGTGTATACGTATAAGCTCCTTTGGTTCTGTTAACCCACGTGTATACACTATTTTTCTATAGTGAACCTGCGTATACAACTTAACATACCTGAAAATTTCCTTTTTATTCAACTTCTTGATTCTGATATGTAGTCCTTTTTTGCTTCATCCTATTCTTTTGTACCATTACTTTGTTCCCTCTGAATAGACCTTTTATAATGTGATTTTCCTTTGTACATTACTTATGAACTGATTTCTTTGAACTGGCCTGGATTTTTTCATATCTGTAAACACAACTGCCATGCATTCTGTCACATCTGATATCTCTGATATCTCTCTAGTAGATTAATCTAGTTACCATATACAAGTGAGTTGTTTTTCTATAAGTCGGTTGCCATCAAGTACAACACATGCATCATAATGCCAACAATCTCCCCCTTTGGACTTGATGGCTACCATGTTGGTGTTGATTACTGCAAGCTGTAGAAACTATTAGAGATAATAAGCAACACCAAAATACTCTCCCCCTTTGACATCAAGGGCAAAGGGGGGACCAAGATATTCTCCCCCTTTGAAATCAAGGGCAAAGGGCTGACCAAAATAAAGACTTTCATATTTGAATAGCTAAATATAAACATTGATCATGCTCCCCCTAGGCACATGATGAATTCTCTGATTGAACTCCCCCTTTGTTCATGCTGAGATGCACTATATCATCCATGCTCCCCCTGAGCACATGCGGAGTCTGCAAAATATTTTCCAAAAGAATAACATGACTCTATAACTCAATTATGTGAGTTTTACCTTCCTATCACCAATGACTCATACATACATCAATCTCCCAACCAAGTGTGGAAATACCGAATTTGACTCATCCTCTCAACCAAGTGGGGATATACCAATTTATACATGACTGAAATATAGCAATTATTACATCATCCTTCCCATGCATAGTGGGTGTACAAATTACATCATATGACCAAAAAGGACTCATCAAAAGACTATGACAGATAGAGACAAATTATTACATCGTGGGTCTTTATATGACCTTTACATCGAATGATATACATGACAGTTATAATAGAGACCAAATATCTAACAAGACCATGATAATCATCAGTAACTATCATACACCATGTATGATCTGCACCATAAGCATCCGTCAACAACATCCAGACCAACAACCTGTATATGTCCATCATTAGTTCTTAAGATATGACAGTGTAAATATCATCAACCTGTGACAGAGTATGCTTGCATATAGATATCAACTCATCCTCTTGATCTCATCAAGATCATCTTGCTCCGTTTTCTTAGTAGAAAAAGCCTTATCATAACCTTCCATGAATCAACTTAGAATATGTCATATCTCCAAGCAGTAGCACAAAATCATTCAAATCATATCATATGTATGCGAAAACACCATAGTCATCATCTATGATCATAACATCATCATCAAGAATTGCATGACCTTTCCACAAGAACCTTCAATATATCAACCATGTATCATCACTAGGGAACATCCCACATCTGATAAGCATCAACCATGATAATCAACATATGTGAGTATCAACCTATCATCATAAGGTAAGAACTCATTATCATTATGTGACTAAGTAAGCCATGTCTTCGGATATCCATGTCTTCAAATAGCTATGTCTTCATGAGACCTGAAATAACACCATTCTCTTGGCGGACCAACAATATTTATCAATATTCAACTTAAGTAATCATTCATGTATCCAACATAATGTGTATCCATCAATTATGTATCTAGCAAACCATGAGCGCATGGTCATTTGTCCAGCTTTCTTGATACCATCAACAACAACAATCCTCAATGACGTGAGAGCCAAGAACTATAGGAATCCTGTATCATAACTACACCATATGCATCTTTGAAAGCATGATGACACCAACATAAAAGAAATGAGTGGTTTATCATCAAATAATGAAGTTGTGTACTCAAGCTTTGTACTTCTCCTTGTCCTTATGAAGATCACCATGTAAGAAACATATATGTACTATATGCATCATCAAAAAGTCATCCACAATCATCCATAAATTTGATCTGAATAACAACTATGTAACCCTAAGCAATACAAGTACCATCTGAGATTTCATCATGAACAACCCATAACCGTATCATAGCAAGATGTATCATTTAAAAAATTTATCCACATAAGCATCATCATCATTGATTAGGTACCAAAGACTTCTAAACATAATGCCAAAAATTCTTTATTAGAAGCATACCATGTTCTCCCCTTGAATCTGTTCCACCTGTTCATTGTCAGATCTGATCATTGCATATATCAGTAAGGATATCATGGCATTATCATGAATCATATATACATCAAGTCATAAAAAAATCACTTCTATATACTATAGTCATCAATCATCAAGATAGAAAGGGTAATTGAAAATTGTTTGAATCATATCAGATCATTTTTCTGAGTTTGTCCCACTTCTTCTTCATTAAAACAACATATACGTGGTTGTGCAACTTCAAACTTATGTATATACGTGACTTATCTTGACGAAACTTGCATACGATATTTAGAACATTGAAGTTTCACACTTTCAGCTCCCCCTGAGTCTGTTATGTCTGTACACTGTGCCATGCCACATTTTTCTGATTGTACTTCCTTCTTCTTCCATATCTTTGAGTGTGATGATGTTTTCTCCTTTTGGTATGGTGCCCAAAATTTTCTCCTGCATTCGTGTTTGGGTTCAATATTAGTACTCTGGTTATAGTGATCTAATTGTTCTTGTTGTTTGAGAATAAGTTGATTGATTTGGGTTTCAGTTTATTCAGTGATTGGCTGATTTAGTTGGGTCAAATATTGGTTGCTTCAGTTGATAATTGAGTGATTTGTTGCAGTGATTAGTTTTAGTTTTGATATTTGGTTTTGGGCTTAAATGATGGTAGTGGGTCCATTTGGAAAATTTGATAAAATGTGGCCTACAATTTGTGATGTTTTATATTAGGTGGATCCAATATGAAAATTTATGAAACGTGGTCCATGGAGGTGTTGAAGTTTGGAGCCTTCAATGAGGGAGTTGAATATTCCTTCCAGTGGTAATTGGTAAGTCAGATCAGGGGGTTGGAGCTCCCTTCCGACGGGTGTCGGTAAATGAGATCAGGGGGTTGGAGCTCCCTTCCAGTGGGTGCTGGAGAACGAGAGAAGGTTGTAGCCTTCTGTAGGTGGGTGCCTGCGTGCTGGTATGAGTCTGTGCTAGTACAAGATTGTAAGAAGTTTTCTTTATAATAAAAGGAAGACAGAGATGACAATAATGGTGGTTTTTTCCCACATTGGGTTTTCACCTAAAAAATCCTCGTGTTCATGTGTGTTGATGTGTTACTTATGTATGATCACTTATTTTGTTCTTATTGCACATGGTTACTGTTTATGTAATGTCTAATGAAGTATTGATGCAATGGCTCAAGATAAATATATGATGAATTAACTGAAAAGCACGTTTACTAAATATACGCTAGTTGTCTGAATAAAATTTGTGTACATACACAGATTCCCTTTAGTAAAATCGCGTACATAAATCTGGATATGAAATTGAAAATTTTAATGATTTAAAAACACTGATTCACCCCCCCGTCAATATTTTTCCCAATAATGGTGAGCTTGAACCTCTTGATTTTCCTTCTTCCCCAACTCTTGCGAATAATGAGGCACCTTAAATTTCAAAGGAGGATCTTACTCCCCGTTGTGTTCTTTGTCCTCCTCCTTTTCTGGTCTCGATGAGGGTGCCTCCTTGCGGTGATTTTAAAATTGGGAAATCTATGAACCAAATCTCCAATCCATCTTCTCATTCTTCTTCCGCTTCAACGACGGAAATTCTAGAATAGATCATGAAGCCTACGATGAAGACTCACTCCTCCATTTTGCAAGATGATGTCACCATTCACAACTGTGTTCTCAAAGATAATTTAGATTCCCGTTGTCCTCTATCGCCTACATATCTTGACTCCTTGTACCATGATTCACTTGATCAATTTGCTTCACTAGTTGGTTCTTCACATTCTCTTCATTCTCAAGCTCTTGACTCAAATTGCGATCAAGTACAAAGCAATCACAGTCCACAGGTAGAGGAGCAGTAAAGTGAAGATGCTTCCAATCTTTCCTCTCCGTTTCCTAATCTTCCATGTCAAAACAATGAGTCTCCATTATTGAATGATTCTCAATCTACTAATCTCAGTATAAAATCCAATACAATCAATTCTTTCAATGAACCCCCATCCTTGGGAAGTAGTCATTCCAATGATGACGAATCTATTTCCGTATGCCATGACAAATTCCCAAGCACATCATATGACCTTTCAGTTTCTCATGAAGATTTTGATTTAGATCTAGAATTTGGTTCGGTCAAAGAAGATGTTCGTATCGATCTTCAACTAACTATCCCTTGTGTCCTACCATTTGTAACACATCTTCTTGCGACAAAGATACTCCATGCTCTTCAGTTTCTTCATCTGATGAGTTATCCCCTCGATTGACACAAGGCGACGCGACTGTCCATGTTGAAATTGAAAACAGTTAAATCATATAGTACCCTTCCCATTCCCGACTATCTCTTCTCCTGCATGAAGAGAAATATTCAAATCATATTTCTCATGAGATATCACCAATTCATTTGTCTTTGAATATGCTATTAGAAGATCTTCTCAAAATGAGTAATGTGATTATTGAAATTGAAAAATATGGTGAAACCCATGATAGATTTAGCTTCCATCTGGTTAGCAGTATGAAATTAACAACAAAAAATATCCTCAATATATGCATGATCTAGTCCAAGATTCAAAACGCGATTCTACAATCCTAAAAAGTTCTGGGACCTGCCAGGGAGTCGAGGCACTTCAACTTCTGTTGATGGTTATGTCAGGATTTCACGACTCTCGTAAGGCCCTTGGACTAAATCAAATATTGTTTCTCTTGCATAATCCATCTATCTACATGGTTTCACTCTATGTGAATTCTCATGTAGAATATGTTTGGTATTTCGGGTGTGACCTCTCAAATTTCCAAGATTTTACTTATGACCAAATTCATGATTCTATTGTAGTTCATTCGTCTTCATGCAAATCTCTCACATGAAACTCGAGTTGGGAATGTGCATCTCTCATGGAGTCATGGAAATGCGAAGTGGATTGTCTCAAGGACTATCTTTGCTCGAAGGAATCATACTTATTGAATTTATTATTTAATGGTCATCTCCTCGATCTTCTTGCAAATATTTTATTGCAAATCGACCTATCATCACACCATAAATATTCTTGAGTGAGAATCAATGCACAAGTTTTCACATGAATCAAGTTCTTTTTCATTCACCATGTCCCAACTGGTCCCATACATTTGTGGTGCTATCATCCTTCATAAACTCTTTCAATGACTGCGATGCTTGTACATTTTGTCCCCAGTTGTAGGAAGGTGGTCTGTCATATCTAGCTCACAAGGAACTTGGTTTGATTGTTCAAAGAGATTTGTTTGTTTATTGAAAACTGGGAATCTGATGCTTCAATTAGCTCATCTGATCATTTTTGTGGCTTTGGTGACTGTCATTCAACTTATCATTTTCCCATCAGCATATCCAATGAGAGTTTTTTCACACCCTATGATCTTCATTGTTCAACAACTATCTATTTAGGTTTTTGTTAGAAGGAAAGGAACTTCAACCTTCACTAATGATTATGGTAGGTCCTCGCTATCTTGACATGAATGCTAAGTATGGTTAGATCTATCTTTCCTGACATGATTCCCATCGTGTTCCCTCTCTTCTAATCGAAAATTCACCTTTTTCAAGATTTCAGGGTTTTCAAGAGGGCTGATCATGAATTTTATGATCCAATTGATGAATGACTTGAACAATCTTACCTGACAAACTCTATAACAAACAACAAGTTTCGATCTTTTCTCATGCTTTCTAAGGAGCTCAGTGTAGATGAAGGCACATCCGTAAGAAGCTTTCGAGGTTTGTTGAAAAATGGTATTCATTGAGAAGGTAAGCATGTGGATTGGATGAAAGTAGTGGTTGCGACACACCTTTCCGCCCACACGAAAGAACTTCCTTTTCTTGTGCATGTTTTTCAAGTTTTTATATCCTCTGATGCAAATCAATTTTTATCTATTTTAATTATTTATATATTTGCAGTTGCAGGCTGGGAATGACTACAAGGGCTTCATTGGAAATTTCATTATACGTGATCCAAACCTTCTAGCCGTTAGGTTAGGAGTAGGATTAGCGGCATACTAGTTTTCCCTTTCTTGCATTCTTCTTGCATTCCTTTGTAGTCTATCTTCGTTCTCTTATTCTGGGTCTACATCATGTTTTATTTAGCCATTTTGTTTTCTTGTCTTTTGGTTTTGTTTCCTAGTTCTGTGTTTTCTTTCTTTTTGTCTTGATTTCTTTCTTGTTGAGTTTTTCCTTTCTTTCATTATGTAAATAAGTGGTGTGCTTGGAACTATTTGTCTTCTTAGTATGTGTGTGATCGAACTATAAAGAGTCTTGTGACACTTCAGCATTTGGCTAGCCATTTTTCCATCTTCCTTGTTGGTTACATTTGTTGGCTGATGAAGTTTCGATGGAAAATACGACCGTCCATAAGGAGAGTTTTGGTCTAACCATGAAACCGCGTCTAGTTCGGAAACCTCATGCCTATCCTCAGTTTTTCTACTTTGGTGTTATCAAGCTTATCCAAGTAGTACAAATGGAGAAGGGGAAAAATCTAAATGAGAAAACCTAAATCGAAGGTCTCTATATCATTCTCTGAAGGAACAACCTATTCTTCTCTCAATAATTTAGGATCCTTCTTCCACCCCAAAATAATTAAGTGTGAATGCATAGTTCTCTTTAAAATAAATAAATAAAGGTGAAAGGAGAGAAATGATTCCTATGCAAAGAGGTGAAGAAAGCAACTATCTCAGGGTACTATCCATGCTTGCTGGCAGCAAAGCAATGTTTGTGTTCTTGTGTGACTTCGTCAGGGTACTATCCACGCCAGCTGGCAGCAGAGTAACACCAAAGATGAAAAATTATACTATGAAAATGTTAATATTGCGAGCTACACTACCTTTCCCAACTCGAAACATTGTGATTATGTTGAATATTATGTTGTGTTTGACTAAGGAGGTATAGAGGGGACCATGTCTGTTCATAGGGTAAATAGGAAGGCCAAGGTAGTTTGCACGATGAATCAATACTTCCTGAAGAACCAAGGCCCTACACGGAAGGAGTTAACCAAAACAAAGAAGTTGGATTCTACTGGTGTGTCTCTATGTGTTGTAGTGGTTGCAACACCCTACATAATTTTAGCCTACATTCAAATTTTGGAGCCTGTTTTGGTCACAACTACCACCCTATTAAAACATGCTCTAATAGAAAATTTTAAATGGGTCCCCTTGAAGCTGGATTTTTCACTTCTCCGAATGATCTGCTTTCATCTCAGAAACTCTAACTCTATGCCGGGTTAACCCTTCAATTCTTAATGGTCAAGACCTCCCCTTGAAAATATCTATGCAGCATGATTTATTTATAACCTGCACTCTCGTTCCCTCGTCGGACCTTTCTCAATCCTCATAAGTGTCTCTGGCAAAATAGGCCCACATATATAATTGTCCCTACCCTTACTATGGCCGTTCGTGCACTTAACGCACAAAACCCTCTATCGCACCTCATTTTCCTTCATAACTATTTATAGCTGAAGTGATTTTCAAAGCATACATGAATCATCCCTTTTCGCTCATTGCACTTCACCTTGATTAAAGGGCGAAGGTTGGTTTATCATGAATGAATAAGAGCGATGCGAGTAAGTCCTCCTCCACATCGTAAATTGCCAATCAGCCATATTAACAGAGGTATATTATGTTTTGGATTCGGGACCCATTGCTCATCGCTATCGGTGGGGTTTGGAATCTATGTATATGGTGCACCATAACCACCCAAACCTGTTGATGATTATAAAACCAGGCACATTAATTTTCAAGTCTAGCCTTATGGCTGGATACACAAGTTTTTCGCTTATATCCTTGTGTTTTCAGAAAAACATTGAAGTTGGGGTTTTCCAAAGGGAAGGGTAACATTGTGGACTCGAAGGGATTTATGAAGCTGAACATATATGTGTTTCAGATCCGCAGCCCCATCGCATATTGCATATCGGTGGGAGCCCGGGTCTTATGCACATATGCATCACAATCTGTCGAACCCGACGATATTATCAATTATATTTCATATATGTTTCGGATCCGGGGCTATATCATGCATCGCTATCGGCCTTGTCCCAAAGCTTATATATATAGCGCGACTCTTTCTGCTGGACCTGCCAACAACTGTGAATTTGGGCATATAATGTTTCAAGTCCGGCCTAATGGTCGGACTCAGGTTTTCTTGTGTATTTCTTTGTTTTCAAAAGATATTGAGGGTGAGGCTTTTTCAAAGGAAATCCGAAAGGGGTGATGTTGCGTGTAATGTGCCATCGGGATGTGCCATTGTGACTCATTCGTGGCATGATTTTTGGCTAAACCAGGGGCCATTTTCTTTCACGATAACTCCTTTTGATTTCACACTGCCTTATCATTTTTGAAGTTTCGATGATGGCGAGAGATGTTCTTGAGTGTTTCTATTATATTTTATAATCACAGCTAATATGAATTATCTCTGCAGGCAAGTTTGAGTGTATCTAGCCGTAGATGAAGGCGCTGCATGTCAGGATGACACCTCTGCACCACCGGTGTCGGTATTGCAAAACACACTATGCTAAAGGGGAGACAGATCGCCACAGTGCATAATGAAGGTGCTCCTGCGGTTCAGTGGAAGAGTTCAGGATAACGCTAATCCACCAAGATGTCATCATCACAAGATACATTACAAAGCATCCCAGATGTGGGGATGATGGGAGCATCTTCAATTTCTTTCAAAGAAAAGACAGAGGATGATAGCCACCCCTCACAGGTGTTAAGAAATGATACACAGTCCTCCCTTGTTCCAAGGAGATCCATTTATTTCCCCAGGAAGGAGAACGCTCCACCAAGGGTGACCTTAGCTTGTCAACAGTTTCACCAACCTTTTGCATCTGTACATATTGATTTGTGTAATGACAAGAGGGAGCTGAAAGGTCATGGAAGGTTGAGGGTCATTCAAGGCCGCATAAGTATTACCTCCGAATAAAGGAGAAGGGATTTTTGGCTTGGAGAAGAATACTTTTGATTTATTGTGAATAAAGGGGACTGTTTGGTTCAAGGATTAGCCGTAGTTTCAGACTCATTATATGTTTTGGATCAGAGTGTGGTTGTTGGCATGAATATAAATGTGATTTGTATTTATGCATATTGATGACCTACAGTTGACTATTAGTCTTGTTAAATTGAATGTGATTTAGTTTCATGGTTAACTTGTGAATGGTCTCTGATTTGAAACTAAGTTAAACATCAATTGCAAGTTCCAATTCCATAAAATAATGTGGATTCCTATATGAGTGACTGGATTGCAATTTAGCTTTAATACAGTCTTGTCCAACTATGAATTCAGTGATTGGTTCATTTGGACTTGAATCTATACATGATGTTTAATATTCTTTATCGTGCTCCTGCTGAACATATATATGATGTTTAAACCTTTGTTATTATGCTTCTGCAGGATAGATTAGGATAGCTAGGACTAGATTAGAGTAGTTAGAAGTAGTATAGATAGGATTTAATACATAGAGGTTAGCTATTTATTTTGTTGATTCAATCGAAGTCTCCCTCCTAGAAGCAATCTATCAACTGTTGGGTTGTGTTATATTCTTTCCACGAATAACCTACGTAGTGAATCGGGGGGTTAGAGGGGGTGTGGAGGCCCCCCTGTCCAGGTGGTTTGAGGGGGGCGGGCAGCCCCCTTCTACGGGGTCCGAGGCAGCGCCCCGAGAAAATGTTTTTTGGACCCTATATTAGGTTGGGCGAACCTACCTATGGTTTTCAGTCCATGGTTTTGGACACGATGGTTTTTGGTCCATGGTATTGGATGCTTCGACATGTATAAATATGTATT
>APFE030418296.1:115604-132059 GCA_000404065.3 Pinus taeda
GCATCAATAAAAATAAAACATCAAGAGCATTCACACATTAACACAGTATGTATCCCGGGGAAAGCATCTCGCTAAAAACCCCAACTATCTGTATATTAGTGATTGAGTCATGTAACATTACACAGCATAATACTTCTCACAAGTATCTCCACCTCTGTTACACACAATACAGCTCAGATCTGATCTCCAAATCTCTTCCACTGCTTGCCTGCCTCCACTGCTCAAGAACTGATGAGAATAATTCCAAGGCAACCACGTATTTACTTGGAAAAATCACATGAGCACAAGTTACAATGTGGGAAAATACGTGGGCAAACTCATTGGCATACTCAATCCCTTGATTGTGCAAGATTTGATGCACAACTATAGTCACAACTGATAGCAATCTGATTTTCTAACACCTGTTCTTGCTGAACTGAACATGCACTGACATGCAACTGAGTTAACTGATGTATTCATTAGTTGTATTATGAGTTAATAACTTGTGAATTAATTAATAACTAATTCACCCAACTCATCTCTAGTCTATTTTCCAGTTAGACTAAATACAACCAGTTTAACAAAGCTAAACTGAACACAACTCCATCAACTGCACCTCCAGTCCACTAAACTCAACTCACTTGAGTTCTAACTGAAGTCCTGCATGCAAATATTAGTCATCCCATAGGTAACCACGTATTTCCTTCTGGGATCTGCATGTACCACATCCGTAGCTCATCCTGAAGTGCTCCAAGAGAATAAGACAAAGTTTAATAGTCTAAATATTATTATGAGCTAATAATATTTGACTGTTCTATATTTAGACTGAGCAGTCACTCCGCTGTGATCTAAAAATAGAAGTCCATCTATTTTTCCCAACTTGATCAATAATCCATAAACAACAACCTGCAATCCATAGACATGATCCATATGTCTAAAAATAGACATAGTCTAGAAATAGACTTGCGCCAAAAATAGCCTGCGGGCCCACTTAGTGAAGGCGACTCTTTTCACTAAGCTCCATCATCTTGTTGCAATCTCAACAAATTCCATGGAAATTCTTTCCTAAGGACAAGTGGGTACACGTAAGGGATGATATAGAACTTGTTTGTTGTTGCTAGGCTTACTATTAAAACAAAAAATGCATTCTCTTACAAACCTAGCTACCTATTCTTACATCATATGCTAATACACATACCTCTACATGTTAGCCATTATCTTCCCTTCACCTAAGTTCCTTGCAACCTTAGAGGTTTGAGCCACTCTAATCATCTAGAATCGCTCACCTTTATGAACACATAACTTATCCAACTTGCAGAGCAACCCATCATGAAGATGGTAGTTAACATTGTTATCGCCATCGTGCACATGGCTCTGAATCTGCAAGTAATGAAACACCTCCCTGAAGTCCTCATCTTCTAAATATGCTTCTATGTATGCATCATGGGTGAGTGGCACTAGGTGCATCATAGTTCCAAAAGTTGTGATATTTGATATGGTTGGAGTTTAAATCATGTTGTTCAACTTGTTGGCGATTCCCTTCTTGTACTTAATCATTAAATAAAATAGTTGTAGAAATCCTATCCACTTGTAATGCCTAGTTTGCTATAGCTTACTTTGGGCTTGCAGATACTACAATGGCTGGTGATTTGTGTGAATTATTGTCTCCTTTCCCATCTAATAGGTCTTTGACTTCTTCACAACTTGCACTAGGCATAGAGCCACTTGTCATCGGCAAGGTAATTAAGAACTGCCCCATAAACTAGTTTAGAATGGTAGCATACAAGCCTTCCTCTTTTCGTCAAGTCCGCTCCCATATCATACCCACTCGCATTTGTCTCCACTTCAAAGGGGTATTGCAAGTTTGGTAATGTTGAAATTGGTGCTTGATTGATCTTCTTCTTTAGATCATCAAAGGCCCTTTGTTGACCCTTTCACCAATGGAAACTCTTGCCACTTGCTGTTATGGCGTGGTGTGGTGCTTCTACCACTAAAGATGAGGCTATGAATTTCCTTAGGTATTGTACCGCCCCAACGAAACTCCTAACCTCATAAAAATTAGTAAACACCAACCATTTCATGATGGCCTCTATCTTGGAAGGATCTATCTTCGGCTGTCCTCCACCTACCACATACCCAAAATACACCAAAAACTGCTATGTAAACTCACACTTCTTGATATTTGCTAGCAATTGGTGCCTATTTATTATCTACAAGTCCTGCATCAAATGTGACATGTGCTCCTCCCAAGTAGCAATGTATACCAATATATCATCTAAATATATAGTAACAAATGAATATATAAAAGGGTACAATACATCATTCATTAATTTCATAAATGTAGCTAGTGCATTGCATAGGCCAAATGACATGACTAACCACTAATACAAGCCTTGTTTGGTTTTGAAGGCAATTTTCCAGGTATCTTCTTCTCTAACTTGAACCTAATGATATATAAACTTTAAGTCTAGCTTGGTGAAGTATTTTTCTTGTTATAACTGATTTAGCAGATCATCTATCCTCGGAAGAGGGTACCTATTCTTTAACATGATATTATTCAATGCCCTATAACCTATACACATCTGTGAAGTCCCATCCTTGTTTTGAACAATGATGATGGGTGACACACCGGGTGATGTACTCGGTTGAATGACACCCTGTTCTAGTAGATTCTACAAATGTTTCTTAACCTCACTTGCTTCTATAACATACTTCCTGTACAACCTAATGTTTAGCAATGGGTAGTCTAACAGTAGCTGGATCTTGCACTCTGTTTCCCTCTTAGGTGTTATCCCTTTAGGGTCTTGGAAAATATACCTATATGCTTGGAGAAACTCTTCTAGTTGTTGTTTCTATTTCTTAGTACACCCCTCTAGTTTCCTTGCCTCTTAAGGACTATTCTACAAATTAATTTTCTCTTAAAATAGTAAAACATGCTTCTTGCTGGAACTAATCAATTTCTTCACTAGGTTGGCACTTACTAGTGAACATTTTGACTTTACTTTGTGCACATTTATGGTGAATGATTTTCCATCCTTGATGAGCCAATGCTGGTTGGATCTCCACATGAATGTCACATCTCACATGCACATGTAGGGATTCCCACACATGACTCCACATACACCAAGGGGAAGCACATCTAGTTCTACTTCATAAATAAAATCAACACTAACAATATATCTAATTTTTTGACTTTTTTGTTACCTTCAACTTTTCATCCATACTTACCCATCCTAATGGATATGGGATTGTATGATTATGAAATTCCAACCCCAAATTCTTTACCAACTCTGCTACAATGAGATTCACCTGTGATCCTTAGTGAAATAGAGCACCAATATTTGTCTTCTTGACTTGTATCTTTATATTAAAGAGTTTTGTCATTTATTTCCCTTATTGTTTCTAAACGCTACTCAGATTCACCTCTTTCAAAACATATGTACAAGCAATCTTCACATCCACGCCTAAGTTCTTTCAACTTAGTTGATCAAATTAGTTTCCATGCGATTCTTCTTATTATTGTCTTTCTTTTTCTTCTTGATGTTAAGCTCTAGATGCAACTTCCAACACTTCTCCTTTGTATGGTCGTCAATGTTGTGGTAGTTGATGGGATCATTGCATTGATATGTTGTGGCTATCATCCTTTTTTATTTTTCCCCTTTTTTCTTCTTCTTGTTCTGCTTAGAAGAATATTTTTTCTCCTTCTACTTCGATCCACTTAATTACTCTTTCTTCAGGCCTGTGTTCTCTAGGTACTATACTTGTACACAAGACTCATACACATATATAGGCTTGAACAACATCACTTGCTTCTTTATATTGTTGTCTAGACCCCCCAAATACTTGAGGATTACATCTGGGTTCTTTGGGGAGACGTAACAATATGGCCATGTTTCTAAACTCTATGGTGTACTCCTGCACATTTTGCCCCTGCTTTTTCCTGAAGTAGTGCCAGAGGATCCACTAGTCCTCTACATACCCAAAAAGATCAAATTGTGGCTTTATGATACAACCCGATAGCCTACTAGTGTTAGAATTTAAGCTTATGTGGTAGTTTTTTGGAGTGGTATGATCTAGATTATCCACAGTATTATGTTTCTTATGTCGACGTTTCGAACCCCAAAGGGGGTCCATCATCAAGACCAAAATTAATAGAATATGAATGATAGTTATTTTGAGAGAAAAATCTTCTGGCCAGAATATATATACACAAAAACGTAGAAATTTTTTGTATAGAAGTTGACTCTTACATATATGAATTTTAATTTTTATTAATTTTATTTTATTTTAAGTTTAATTACTTTGGTTAGGTTTGACTACCTCAACTCTTAACCAAATTTACAATATAGTCTCTTATAGAGGATTATTCATCATAATCATGTGGATGTCCCATTTTCCATGAATAATCGTGACTGATGTGGCATTCTCTCAAATTATGGTGGTGAAAACAGGAAGGTCAACTTCTAAGTGGCATAATGTTTGCATATGAACTCTAATTGATGTAATTCTGCTATTGTTGGAAATGTATTTGTGTGAAAAATAAGGAAAAAGGTGCAGTGCTAAAGAAAAAAAAATGTTTTACCCCCCATAAAATGTCATTTGATGCCTTAAAATGCTCCTGAAAGGTTTCAGACCCTGTTTTGCCAAACTGGGTCCTGACAGTAAAAATTGTCCTTTGAGTTGATTCCTCCACTTTTTCCACTTTGAATGAATCCAGATGGATGAAAAAAAATATATTGGTCCAATTTGGATCACATCTCCCCATTTTTGGAGGCTTTTTGTCCCCAAAATCTTTTACTGAATGAAGTGAGTAAATTTTTCCTCCACCCTCTCCTGGGTGTACCATTTAGCTTTGCTTGGAAGTTATGTTTTTAAATCAATATTCCAAAGGTAATGCTGCCACTATCTTGCAGTTATGGACCACTTTTGCAAAATTGTATCTTCTGTCAATTTTTCCGGGGAATTTGGTTCCAAATCCTCAATATAAGGTAGGACATATTCCTCTTCTTGATATAGCATGGAAGGCTCATAGAGTTTCAGATTCTCTACATTCACAACTGAGTAAGTGCACATGTATGTGGTAAAATAAGTCGACAAATATTATCACCTACCTTTTCTAGTATCTTGAAGGGACCATACAAAAAAGCCTTAATTTTCTTACTAGATCCCTGCATCCTCTCCTTGTTTAACTATAGCCATACTCAGTCTCCCACCTTGAACAATTTCTTTGTTTTGCGTTGATCATGCATGGCATTATATTTCTCCTATGACCTATGTAGTGTTTCTTGTACTTGTATATGGATCTACTGATATTTTCTACAAACTTTGCAACCCTCAGGGCATCCCTTGTAAGGTCCTCCCTCATGCCTCCTTGCTACCCATATATGATATCCAAAGGTGAATGTAGAAAATATCCAAAACAAGTATCAAATGTGGACTTACCAATAGCAATGTGGACAACTTTATTTTATGTGTTGTATATATACTAGATTTTCATCCTAGGTCTTTGGGTGATTCTAATTATATCCCCTTAGTAGCTACACCAAGGTCCTATTTATTACTTCCGTCTTCCCATCTATCTATGGATGGAATGTTGTAGGCCTATGCAACTTTGGGTTCATCTTCTCCCATAATCTAGTCCAAAATGCAGTGAGAAATTTTGTTTCACTGTCTGAAATGATGGTCTTTGGTATCCCAAAGTGCACCCAAACATGTCCAAAGAACAATTTCATTGCTTGTTGCTAACTAATTGTCTTTTTACATGGCATCAGAACACACATATTGTTGAATCGGTTAACTACCATGAACATGTAGTCATTTCCCTTCCTGGTTGGTGGTAAAACTCCCATAAAGTCCATGGAAATAATTTCCTAGGGATGAGTGAGTATAGGTAAGGGAAGATATAAACCATGTTTCCTATTGCTAGGCATGTCGGTACAACAAAGCATGCATCCTCTTATGAACCTAGCTACATTCTCTTGTATCTTGAGCCAATACACATACCTCTACAATTTATACATTATCTTTCCTACACTAGAGTGCCATGCAACCTTAGAGGTGCGAGCCTCTCTAATTACCTGCAACTTATCACCTTTAGGAACACATAACTTATCCACCTTGTAGAGCAACCCATCCTGGAGATTGTATTCAATGGTGTTATCGCCATTGTGCACATGAAATTGACTCCGCAACTCTCAAAAACCACCCTGAAGTCTTCATCCTATGTGTAACAAACCCTCTACTATCCATAGCCCCTAATAAGTGTAGAAGGAGGCAGTTACTTTTATGACCCAACCTCTAAAGTCCAGTTATGGACATAGGGTCTAATTTTTTTGATATTTTTCTACTTCCTCAAAACTTAAAATGGATAACATCGTGGTGTTCCTCTTGTTGATACCTTTCCAATGATATAAAGTTTTCCTTAATCGAACTCTAGGGTCAAAATATATGATCATTCAAAGTCTGAACTATTAGATTTTTCCACGTCATATGACCTACCATGTGGCTATCTATGTCATTTCCTACATGGAAATTTTCGACCTAATCATGCTAGGTTACAACCTTCCACAACCATAACACATATGTATTATAAAACACATAATGTATGGTCCCACCTCCTGCCACCTCACCCCGGGGATAAAATCTCGGTCGATTCCTTTGCAGTCCCTCATCGAAACTACTAGGGAAGAATGGTTGGGGTTACATGGACTGACATGTCATGTCACCACATCAGACTCTATCAGAGGGTGCTTTTGGCCAATCACATGTGGTTTACCTCTTTTGTGGACCTCTTTCACTGAGCATCATGTCACTTTTGTTTAAAGTTGTGCATGTGGGCTCCACCTGGCTACATCACCGTGGGGATGAAATCTTGTTGGGATTGCACCACACACCACAAGAAATTGTCGAGGATGAAGCTTCGAGGTGATGTCAGTGGCTTTTATCATTGGGGTGATGTCACCCTCCATGTGACTCCCCTCTGGGCTTGACACATGTCACCCACTTATAGGTCACGTGGCCCCACAAAACCAAAAAACAAACTGACACATGTCTTTCTCCTAGGTTGCCATGTCACCTTGAGGCCACACCACCTGTCATGATGGTCATGGGTCCCACCAATCCTCTATAAGATTTAGTTTTCATGTTATAAAAAATATATGGGGTCAATCTCATGGCAGGAAAAGTGTGTCGAATCAAAATCTAAGATTAGAAGGGAGGTCCCACAATGCCACACCGTGCTGATGATTAGATCCCGATGAGCTTTGAATAAACCCCCACTCAAATTCTCTAAGGTAATTCTTCCAGGACAGAAAATTTTCCATCGCTTGATAGATTTACCTCCCATATGGTCTATTATGATTCAAGGGTCGGGCCCTTAAGTCCTTAAGGCTTAGCCTCGTGCAACCCTACATATATACACATAATGTGAAGATCCATAAACCTATCCCTCTTGAGCTTGCAAAGGCTTCAACCTAGCCTAGTTATATATTTATATATATGAATACATGTGTATAATTTTACATACACATAACCATTATCCTTGAAATTATCAACAATAATAAGGCCCAAAATCGAACTCTGTTAATTTCATAACAAACAAGAAAAAAAAATCTATCCATTCATTTACGCTGAGGTCCATTGGAAAACTTTCAAGCTCATAACAACTCAAAAATCTACATATCTCTTAGGGTAATGATAAGTAGAAAATAAGGTCATGAATATGTACATGAATCCATTCATTTACTTGGGAATTACATAGGAAATCAACATTCCTCAAGCATGCATAAAATCACATTATATAACATTTCACAAGCATTGGACCATCACAGTAAATGAATATCAATACATGCCTTAAGCCTACACATTTAGCATATTCTTAGCATTCAAGGTGAAAATATTAAGAATCACTTATATTAGTTGTTGAAAAGTCTGGAAACTGAGATTGGGACTTCAACTCTCCACACAATCTTAGAAATACAACAACTAAGCATTTCTTGTAGTTGTCACCCTCGAGCCATATTTCAACGCTTGAGGAGGAGTGATTAATATTTTGAAATATATGCTTCTAATTAAAACAAAGCCTCCAAAGGTAACCCAACTTTTCCCACTAACCAATCAGATAATGA
Source organism: Pinus taeda (assembly GCA_000404065.3). Lineage (NCBI taxonomy): Eukaryota > Viridiplantae > Streptophyta > Pinopsida > Pinales > Pinaceae > Pinus > Pinus taeda. The sequence continues at coordinate 123,710 of APFE030418296.1, forward strand.
AATGCACGGGGACTCACTTCCCTCAACTGTTCTTAACAATTTCCTATTATCATGTCACAAGGCCTGATGTTAGTCGACCTCATCACATGGGTCTTTTATAAACACAATGACTGACATTTCTAGTCTAAGGGTATAATTTCATTATTGCAAGGGAATGCTCCTATGTGGAAAGCTATCGATAAACCAATAGTTTCTTTAGACCACAAGCTTCCCAATGGTACCTCAACCTAAAGCAAGCCACTTCTAAATCTTAGTAACTTTAAATAAGTCAACTTTTTATCATGGGGGTCTCTTTCTTCATAGATAATCACATCTCTAATGAGGAGCGTAATCGTATTATAACATGGGAAGGTTCTTCAATGGCAAGCTATTAATGAATCAACATGTTCTCCAGACCACAAACTTCCTACTGGTATCCTCAATCCTAAGGCAAGGAAATCTTGGTGGTTTCATAAGCCCTTAAACAAGCCACTGCTCAATTTCAAGAGAAGGAGAGCTCAATATGGGAGGGTTCCTTAGTTGGGTAAAATGCCATGGAAGCAAAAAGATCATCCTCATAAGGTATTTCCTCATAGAGTGCATGCACCAATTTTCCAGGCCCATGGCCACTCCTGGTGTTTCCTTTACCACCCCAAGTACCTAAGTATATATTTCTTCTAACTAGTAGCTTCATCAATCAGTGGGCATGAAATTATTATTCGTATTTTCTTTCTTTTCTTTCATCGGGTTAAGCTCTGGATGCAACTTCCAACACTTCTCCTCTGTATGGCCATCAATGTTCTAGTGGTTGTTGGGATCTTTGCATTGATGTGTCATGATTGTTTCCTTTTTATCTATTCCCCCTTTCTACTTATTCTTCCCCTCCTTAGAAGCATCATGTTTCTCCTTCTTCTTTGATCCACTTGATTTCCCTTTCTTCAGGCCTATGTTCTCCAGGTACTGTGCGTATACACAAGCATTTTCCATCGATCTGGGCTTTCATAACATCACTTGTTTCTGTAGATCATTCTGTAGACCCCCCAAATACTTGAGGAGTACACATGGGTTCTTTAGGGAGATACCCAACATTATGACCATCTTTCTGAGCTCAATGGTGTACGCCTACATGCTTTTCCATTATTTTTTCCCAGTGTAATTCCACTATATCCTATGGTCCTCTACATACCCAATAGGGTAAAACTGTGACTTTATGAGGGTTTTTAAGTCCTGCCACTTAGTCACTAGAGGATTTATCTCTAACCTCAATATCTCTATGTGGCTTTCCCACCAGCTTAGGGCATGGCCCTCTAATTTCACCCACACAAATGAAATATCTTATTCCTCCTCTATATGAAAAATACTAAAATACACTTCTAGTTGTTGTAACTAGTGATTTAGTTTCATTGTATTGATATCACCTTGGTATGTCTTGATATCGACCTTTGCTCCCAATTTGAACGAGGACTGTGAATGATTCAGGGCACTCGAATTGGGTTGATCATTTTCTGGCCTTTTCTTCAACTAGTTCTCAATTTCTTCTCGATTTCCTAATCTCCCCTCTAATTTGTCCTTTGCATTAGAACCCCTGTATTCTCGAAATATATCAAATTGATTTCTTAGGGCCATCATGAGGAGATTTACATTACAATTTATATCTGCGACTTGTTATTTTAGTTTCAAGAACCTCTCCTTCTATAAGATCATGATGGTTATTCATGGGTGCATCGACCATGATTATGGTCTTACAACTTTTGGCCCAACCGATCTAGATCACCTAAAAATATCCATAATATACCCAAATAAACGTACTATGATACAAATATGATCCATACATTTTCACGGATATTCCACTGGACATTTTGTCACAACAGAGTGATTAAATTATATTTAAAATATATAATTATACACTATTACAATTTTATTTCTTTTTAGATTTTTGGATATGTAGATCAATTTTAATAGTGTATGCACACGTCTTAAAATTATGCATAAAATAGAGAACACCGAAATAAAATCTCACAAATAAATTTGACACAAGGTATTACTTGGGAAACCCTTTCGGGAGAAAAAACCATCTAGAAGGTGAGGTCACTCTACTCTCTTTCTATGAATGGAAAATTGTTGTGAGTATAAATAAGTATGGCCCATGGCCTATGGGTTACTATAGTACACAAATCCTCTGTGTATGCTCTATCTCTTATCCCTCTCGGTTAATTTTTTTTCTCAACTATGGAACAAATTCACTCGAGAGAATGGAACCCTTTTTCCTCTTAGTGGGCTAGTTATAACACAAACCAATAGCCCACTTGTGGCTAGGCTTGACTACCTCAACTCTTAACTAGAGTTACAATATAGACTCTTCTAGACTCTTCATCATATTCATGTGGCTAGCCCATTTTTCATGAATAATGGGGGTTGACGTGGCATCCTTTTGAGTTATGGTGGTGGAAATAGGAAGGTCAAATTCTAAGTGGCATAACATTTGCATACAAAATCCAATTGATGTGATTCATATGTAGTTGGAAAGTTCTATATGTGTAGAATAAGAAAAATAGGTGCATTACTAAAGTGGAAAAGTTTAACCCCCCAAAAAAATTGTTTGATGCCTCAAAAATACCCCCGAAAGCTTTTAGATTTCATACATATTTTTTCCAAATTGGGTCTCATTGGTAAAAATGGTCCAGTGAGATGATTCCTCCTTCCACTTTGAAAGCATCGATATGGATGAAAAATGATATAATGATCGAATTTGGATCACACCTCCCCATTGTGGGAGAAATTTGGTTCTAAAATGCTTCTACTTAATGAGGTGAGGAAATTTTTCCTCCAACTTGATCTCCTATGTGTACCATTTAGCTTTGCCTGGAAGTTGCCCTTTCAACCCAATCTGCCAAAGGTCATGATACCTCTGCCTTGTAGTTCTAGATATCTTCTACAAAACTATATCTTCTGACAACTCTAACAAAGCATATGGTGCCAAATCCTCCACCTAATGTAGGAGTTTTTCCTCTTCCTATTCAAGGATGGAAGGCTCATAGAGTTTCAGATTATCTACATTCATAACTGAGTAAATGCGCATGTATGGTGGTAAACTTAGTCAATAGAAATTATCACCCATATTTTCCAATATCTCGAAGGGATTATAGCACAAAGCCTTTATTTTCTTACCAGGACCCTGTAGCCTCTCCTTATTCAACCATAGCCATACTTTATCTCCCACCATAAACAATTTATCTATTCCATGGTAAGAATTCCTGTATTATATTTCTCCTATGACTTTTGTAGTGTCTCTTGTACCTATATATGGACCTACCTAATATTTTTTACAAAAATTTTAGCTCTGAAGGAATCCCTTGTAAGATCCTCCCTCACTCCTCCTTGCTGCCCATTTGAAATATCCAGAGGTGAAAGTGACAAATATCCAAAACATGTTTCAAATGGGGACTTATCATTACAAGTGTGCACTACTTTGTTGTAAGAGTGTTTTATGTATACTATATATTCATCCTATGTCTTCAGGTGCTTCTTATTATATCCCCTTAGTAGTTGCACCAAATTCATATTGACTACCGTTGTCTGTCCATCTATCTGTGGATGTAATGTTGTAGACCTATTCAAATTTATTTTCATCTTCTCTCATAATGTAGTCCAAAATACATTGAGAAATTGTGTGTCCTTATATGAAACGATTCTCCTTGGTATCCCAAAGTTCACGGAGATCTGTCCATAGAACAAGTTCGCTACTTCTTTCCAACTGATGGTCTTTTATAGGGCATCAAAATACACATCTTTCTGAACCTGTCAACTAACATGAATAGGTAGTCGTGTCCCTTCCTGGTCATTCATAAACCTCTCACAAAGTCCATGGAAATTATTTCCCAAGGACGAGTGGGTATAGGTAAGGGATGATATAAACCATGTTTCTTGTGGCTAGGCCCATTGGTGCAAAAAATCATGCATCCTCTTATGAACCTATCTTCTTTCACTGTATCCTGGGTCAATACATATACCTCTGGAAGTTGGCCACTGTCTTCCCTACAACAAAATTTCATGCAAGCTAGGAGGTGTGAGCCTCTCTAATTAGTTGTAATAACTCACCTTTAGGAACACATAACTTATCCAACTTGTAGATAAACCCATCTTGGGGATGATAATCAACAATGTTATTTCCATCGTGCACATGAATCTAACTATGCAACTGCTGAAACATCTCCCTAAAGTCCTCATCATTTGAATATGCCTCTTTATATGGATTATGGGTGAATGGATCTATGTGCATTAGAGTTCCCAAATATGTGATCTTTGATGTCGGTGTTCTTGAAATCATGTCGGCCAACTTGTTTTTGCTACTATTATTATACTTAGTCACTAAATGAAATTGTTCTAGGAACCCCATCGATTTTTAATGTCTGGTTTTCTATATCTTACTTTGGGCCTGCACATATTGTAGTGATTGGTGATCTATGTGGATTACTATCTCCTTTCCCATCAGATAATGCTTCCACTTCTTCATAGCTTGCACTGGGGCATAAAGCTCCTTATCATAGGTACGGTAGTTAGGAACTTCCCCATGCAATACTTTAGAATGGTAGCATACATGTCACCTTCCTTCATCAAGACCGCTCCCATAGCATACCCACATCTATATCCACTTCAAAGGGCTACTGCAAGTTTGGTAATGTCAGAACTAGTGCTTGACTAATATTCTTTTTTAGCTCCTCAAATTCCCTTTGCTAACCCTTTTCTTATTGGAAACTCTTTCCACTTGTTTTTATGACATGGAGTGGTGTTGCTACCGCTAAAAAAGAGGCTATGGATTTCCTCAAGTACTATGTCACCCCAACGATGCTCCTAACCTCGGAAACATTAGTAGGCACTAGCCATTTTTATGGTCTCCATATTGGCAAGATATATATTTAGCTCTCCTACACCTATCACATACCCAAAATAGACTAAATATTGTTGTGCAAACTCACACTTCTTGATATTTGCTAATAGTTGGTGCTTGTTTAATGTCTGTGCCACTTGCATCAAATGTGAGATTTCCCACTCCCTCGTAGCACTGTATACCAATATGTCATGCAAATAGATAATAACAAATGAATCTATACAAGTATTTAATAAGTTATTCATTAATCTCATAAACATAATTGGTGCATTACATAGGCCAAATGGCAAGACTAACCACCCATACAAACCTTCCTTGGTTTAAAGGTGGTCTTCTAGGTATCTTCTTCTCTCACTTGAACCTGGTGATATCTAAACTTTACGTCCAACTTGGTGAAGTATTTTTATTGCTGTAACTAATCCAAAAAATCATCTATCCTAGGCAGGGGGTACTTGTTCTTGAGTGTGATATTTTTCAACGCCCTATAATCTGTACACATCTGCCAAGTCCCATACTTTGGCACAATGATGATAAGTGACCCACATGGTGATGTACTCAATCGAATGAAACTCTATTCCAATAGCTGATGCAACAATTTCTTGACCTCACTTGCTTCTATAACATACTACTTGTATAACCCAATGCTTGCAATGGAGAGTCTGACAATAGCTGGATCTCGTGCTCCACTTCCCTCTCAGGTGGTAACCCTTTAGGCTTTCGAAACACATCCATGTATTCCTGTGGAAACTCTTCTAGTTGTTTTCTTTTGTTTCTTAGTACACCCCTTTAGGGATGCCTTGCCTCTTAGTGACTCTTCTACATGTTGATTTTCTCTTAAAATAATAAAATGTACTTGTTACTAGAACTGATCAATTTCTTGGCTTGTTTGGCATGTATGACCAAAATTTTACAGTTGGCTTTTTTCACGCTTATGGTGAATGATTTTCCATCTATGACGAGTTGATATTGGTTGGATCTCCACATGAATATTTCATCTCGCATGTACATGTAAAGACTCCCAAATGCGCCTCTAGATATATCAAGGGGAACCATTTTTAGTTCTACTTCATCAATAAAATCAACACTAATAGCAAATTTAATTTTGTACTATTTTGTTACCTTCAACTCCACATTCGAATTAGAGAAATTTTGAGGTCTAAAATGGGCCTGCTAAGGAATATTATAAAATAATAGTGGAAATAATGAAATAAGATTAGATTACCTCATCATGTCTTGGAGGGAAAAAGAAAAAACTACTTTTTCAACTTATGTCCCCATGATTTTACTCAAATTTCAAGCAGAAGCACGCGTTAGATGCATAATTTAATTTTTCATCCAAGGAGCACCCATGTTGCATACTTTTGATGGACTCTATTACACAAAAAAATGTGAAATACATAGAAAATGTGATTGCAATCATTTTTCTCTTTTATTTCACATTTTTCGTGTAGTAGGGTCCATTAAAAATATGCAACATGGGTACTCCTCAGGTGAAAAATTAAATTCTGCATCCAATGAGTGTTCTCACTCAAAATTTGAGTAAAATCGTAGGTAGATGAGTTGAAAATATGAGTGAAAAAATAAGGTTTTTTTTTTTTTTTTTTTACTCCAAAAATGGTGAAACATCCCCCATGGTTAACATCATCATATTTTTCTTATTGACCTATATCTTTCTATGTAAGAGCTTGGTCATTTATTTCTCTTGCTATTGCTAAAGGCTACACAAATTCACTTCCTTTTGCACTGATGTACGAACATTCTTCTCCACATCCAATCTACTTTTAACTTAGTTGCTTGAAGTAATGGTCATATGATTCTTGTTCTTATTCTATTTATTTTTGTTCTTTGGGTTAAGCTCTGGATGCAACTTCCAACACTTCTCCTCTCTATGGTTGTTAATGTTGTAGTGGTTGTTGGGATATTTGCATTGATGTGATGTGGCTATCGTCTTTTTATTTTTTCTCCCTTTATGCTTCCTCTTCCCCTCCTTAGACACATTTTATTTCTCCTTTTGCTTGAATCCACTTGATTTCCCTTTCTTCAAGCCTATGTCCAGGTACTATTCATGTACACATGCCTCATCCACTTATTTGGGCTTGAAAAGCATCGTCTGCTTTCATAGATGACTGTGTATACCACCCAAATAATTGAGGATTACATTTGGGTTCCTTGGGGAGATACCCAATATTACGGCCATATTTTTGAGCTATGTGGTGTATTCATGCATGCTTTTCCCTTGCTTTTTCCTGAAGTAGTGCCGCTAGGTCCACTAGTCCTCTACATACGCAATAGGGTAAAACTGTGATTTTATGAGGGTTTTGAAGTCCTCCCACTTAGTCATTGAAGGTGCTCCCTCCAACCTCAAGGTATTTGTGTGGCTTTCCCACCAAGTTAGGGCACGACCCTCTAATTTTATCCACTCAAATGAAATCTTTTGTTCCTCCTCTATATGATGAACACTGAAATACACTTTCAATTGTTGCCTGATGATTTAGCTTTAGAGAATTAATATCACCATTGTATGGCTTGATATCAACCTCCCCTTCCATTCTAAATAGGGACCATGAATGATACATGGCACTCAAATTGGGTTGATCTTTTCTGGTTCCTTTCTTCGAATGATTCTACATTTATTCCCCACCTCCTGATCTCCCCTCTAATTTGTCCTCTACTTTAGAAACCCCATCTTCTACAAATATCCCAAGATTATTTCTTAGGGTTGTCATGAAGAGATTTACATTATAATTTATATCCTCAACTTGCTGCTCCAACCATAAAAACCTCTCCTTTACAAGATGATGCATATTATTCTTATATTTGTCAACCATGATTAGGGTTTTACAACTTTTGGTCTAGCAAAAACTAGATCCCCTGAAAATTGCCACGATATACCCAAATAAAATTTCTCTAATACCAATATGATCTATAAATTTCCATGGATATTCCACTGGACATTTTAGCACAACAGATCTAATAAAATTATATTTAAAATATGTAATTCCTACACTATTGTAATTTATTTATTTTATATTTTTATATTTTTATATTTTTGGATATGTAGATTAATGTTAATAGTGTATGATGTAGTAACCCCGTACATAAATTACCTTCATACGACTTCTAAAACATAGAAAATAAACCATGTGAGAGCATAACACATAAAACACATATACACAGAGATTTTCCCTTGGATCCCAAAATCAGAACTACCATATTGATTTTTCATTATGTTCCTTTCAATGTTATAGTACATATATATACATGCCAAAGCATCCAATACCATGGACCGAAAAACATTGCGGCCAAAACCATGTTCGAAAACCATGCGCAAAACCATAGGTAGGTTTGCCCCAACTAATATAGGGTCGAAATTTTTTTTCCCCGAGGTGCTGCCCTGGACCCCATAGAGGGGGACTACCCGCCCCCCTCAAACCCCCTAGACAGGGGGGGATGCTGCTCCCCTTGTGACCACCGCCCCCCCCC
>APFE030418296.1:132743-147215 GCA_000404065.3 Pinus taeda
AGAAGGGGGGGCTCAGCCCCCCCTCTAACCCCCCGGTTAACTAGGTGGGCTAGTCATGGAAAGAATATAACACAACCCAAAATATGCATGAAAATTTAAATTATGTAGAAAATAGAGAAAAACGAAATAAAATATCACAAACATATTTGACACAAGATATGGCCTGGGAAAGCCTTTTGGGAGAAAATCCCAGCTGGAAGGTGAGGCTACTCTTCTCTCTTTCTCTGAATAGAAAATGGTTACAAGTACAAAGAAGTATGTCTTGTGGATTGTGGGATATTATAGTGCACAAATCCTTTCTGTATGCTCTATCTTCTATCCCTCTTGGCTAATTTTTCCTCAGATATGGAAAAAATGCACTTAAAATTTCTCCTAGTGGCCTGGTTATAACACAACCCGAAACCCTACTAGTGGCTAGGTTTGACTGCTTAACTCTTAACCAGACTAGAGTATTCTTAATCATAATCACATGGATAGCTCCATTTTCATGAATAATGGGGTTGATGTGGCATTCTCTCGAATTATGGTGGTGAAAACAAGAAGGCAAACTTCTAAGTGGAACAAATTTCGCATATAGACTCCAATTGACACAATTCTTGCGTCGTTGGAAAGATCTCTGTGAGTAAAATAGGATGAAAAGAGTGGCACTATATCGTCAAATTTTTACCCCAAAAAAACATCATTCGCTGCCTCAAAACGCTCCTTGAAGGTTTCAGATCCCATTTTTCCAAACATAGACCTACTGGTAGAAATGGTCCCGTGAGCTGATTCCTCCACTTTTTCCATTTTAAAAGCATCAAGATGGATGACAAACAATATAATGATCCAATCCAAATAAATTTGTCATCAAATCTTCATCGAGGCCTTTGGAATCTTCTCGATTTTAATGACCGCATTAGTATTGGCTCTAGCTATTTCTCCATTGTTCGATCTGATGGGCATGGAGCATGGTTGATCTTCCATGGTTTCAATTTCCCTTTCCTCCATCATTTCAGCAGAAACATCCCACATTTTCTTGGCCATTTTAATGGCTTTATTCACCATTGTTTTAGCTGTTTTGCACTCTAATTTCCACACGTTGATGAGAGCTTGATATTTTGCTTTTTTCCATTTGTCCAATTGGGGTAATGAGTTTGGAGTGTCCCAATGATTCTTTTTACATTCGATGATTTGGTTGAAATATTTGTGGCTACGTTTTGTGCTTTGAATTTGGCATTACTTTCGCCAGTTAGTTACTACAATTGTATGAAGTAGTGTTGGACTTGCCCCAAGTTTTCCACGAAAAAATGTTGACTGTTTTGAAAATCATTATTAATCTTGATAGCCTGTAATTTTAGTACTTGAAGGTCATCTTGGGCCTTCTGAGGTTGCTCCACTTTCACACTAATATATTTGCTATGATTTTCTTTCAATGTCTTTAGCTCATTAATAGTATATTCCCTCAAATGTTCTATTTGTTTAAGTCCTAAAGGACTTCAATAGTGCTATGTGTTGTTCCTCTAACCTATCCTGTTATCAATATACATCTAGTGCCTTTGGTCTTTCAGTTGTTATTATTGTGACACTACTATTTGAATCAACTGCTCCACATCCATTGATAAACTTTGGTTGGTGGATTTATTTGTTGTGGAAAGGGTTCCAAAAATAGAGGATATGTCTATTTCCACCTTTTGGTTTCTTTGGATGGAAAAACTCCATATTATTCTTTTCTTGGGCCCCTTTAACTAGCCTAACTATCATAAGGGAAGGAAGCCTAATTTTGTGAAGCAACGAGATATATTATACTAGTGAAAAGGTTGCTCATGCTTGAGTAAGCATTGCATTTATTCTCTATTTTCTGATTAATGCAAAACAGATAGGAAGGGGTTTTGAGAGGTTTCTTTCCCATAGATAAAATTATGAGTATGTGTGTTGAATCTTGTCTCATGTTTATGTTGTGATTTCACGATAAATTAATTTCTTTCTGTTGATTAGTAGATTAGATTCAAGTCTTTTGTTTTAGCAAATTACATAAGAAATTTAAATCTACAAGGAATTTCTATATGGTATCAGAGAAATAATCACAATAAGAGAGAAGAATTAAAAGTTTTCTTTGCAAGTGAATCGAATTTGCAGGATCATTCTTCAGAGATAGCGTGATGTCTTTCTATGGACTAAGACTTGAGTATGCCTTTAAGGGTAATTCAAATTATATTTCTTGGAAGAGCAGGTTGGAGGCAAATTTTAGCGGCCTAAATCTACCTCGGGTTGAGAAAGGCAGGTCTAGAGTAACATCAAACCATGCTTAACCTGGTAGCTAGCCCTACCAGGTCGAGAGATGGCTCTCTCCTTGTCAATCTCAGGAAAATATAGCAAATGAGGCTTGAGATTAATAATATAAAGACTAATTTTAGGCCAGGTATATGCTCAGAGGAGTTTGATTGAATTTTATGTTGGTTTGTTGGATCAAATTTGAAAGGCAGTTTTGGGTCTAGGGAATGAACTCAGTCTTGCAGAAGTTTCTGTGGAGTGAGGTAGGCAAGTGCTTTAGTACTTCAGCTTAGGTGTAATAGTGAGTCTTGAGACTAGTGAGGAGTTGGAGAGGGTATGAATGTGTCATGAGTCCTCTTCAAACAGTAGAAAACATGTAAAACTAATGAAACCCTAAGGTAGAGCACTGCAACATCAATGATTTCCACCTTTATACTTGATTCATTTAGTTAAGCAAAAAAGAGAGAGATAATGGAACACATAAACATATGATAACTTGAATCGCAAAAATAAAAACAATACTAAGTCACCTTGCCACAAGAATCCCACAAAATGTTACAAACCCTCATCCATTTCCTTGCCAAACTATAGAGATGATGTACAATAGTGCTCAAAGCATTCACAAGAGTCCAACCTTTACAAATGACTGAAAAAACACATGATATAGACCTCCAAACTACCTGTGCTATCCATCAGGGGTTGAATCCATGAGAAGAGGGTGGTTTCAACCATATCTAAACTAGGAACACAAAAATAGGCAGTGGAACAACTTGCCTCTAAAACCTAGGAAACTGATTCATTCAACTCGAAACCACCTACAACTGATGTGTCTACCTTATCAAGTCATTTTTTTATCATTTTTACATCATAGTACATAAATTTACATCATTTCACATAATGTATTTGACCATAAGAGAGAAAAAGTCAAACTAGAAGAAAACTAGGTGAAAAACAGAGTTTTTGAGCAAAATTGGCACTTTTTCATCCTGTGTGTGGCGCCATTTTTCTGTGCGTAACACGTTTTCCAAGCTGCTTCTGAAGGCCTTATCCTTCACCCAATTTTCTCCAAGATGGCTTGTTGGAAAGTTATGTCTGTCTACTTTTTAAGAAAAGTGGAATTTTTGAATTTGGTGTCCATTTGCCCCTCCAAAATTGCAATCTACCAAGACTGCTTCCTGTCTGGCGAAAAAGTGGCAAAAAGGGCATTTGTTGAGTGTTTTTGGCCCTTTTGGAGGTCCAAAACCTGTAACAATTTCCTATTAATTTCTGAGCATGCATAACGTTTCATAAGGAATCCAAAAATTCCAAGTTCTCTTCAAATGGAGGTCCCTATCAAAAGCGAGTGCCGATGGTGCTACACCCCTGTTGGAAAAGCCTGTGCGTAGCACCACTGATTCTGTGCATAGCGCTGTTTCCAGATCAAGTTTTGGAGGCCTTCCTGGTTTCCAAATTGGATACATGATAGCTTGTTGGAACTATTTTGAGTCTAATTTCCAACACAACTTGAATTTTTCAATTTGGAGTTCATTTTCCCTATCAAAAGTCAAATCTCCAAAGACTGGTCAAAACGTGCAAAATGAGGTTGTCTAAAGGTATAGTGCTGTTGCAGTCAACTTTTGAAGGTCTTCCTCAACTCCAAATTGAGCTCATGATAGCTCATTGGAAATCTCTTTGTGTCTAGTTATCATTTCAGTCATCAAGAAAATCATTTGGCCAACCAAGCTAGGAGAAAATATTTATTTTCACAAGGTCACTTCATAGGTGCATCAATTCTCCTGAGGCAACTGTATTTTTGACATTTCTCTAAAACCGTGACACCTGTGTAAAAATTGAAGGAGGTTTTCATTCCTTGGCCTATTGGGGACAAACACCTCTCTCACTTTCTCCAAATTCATTTTTTTTGCTCACAAAAATCATTTGAGTAAAACCTATCCTGATGTGTGGAGTCGAAATGAAGTGAAATGAAAGGGATGAGGGGCTTCTAAATTCTTGAGAAAATTTTGGGAAGTAAGGAGGGATGTTAGGAAATAGGGGAAAGTGGAATTTCAAAGATTGAGTGAGGGGAAGGGGTCCAAAAGGGCTAAACACAAGCCTAGCCTAGAAAATTGTCAAATTATAGCAAGAAACTAGGGTTTGTGAGAAAATGAGGAATTTGAGGGATATCAGTGATGGAAAGTGTTTAATAAGGTACATTAAGGATAGGGGAAGGTGTATGAACATCAGGATACAAGTTTTGTTGATTATTTAACCATCCAAGAGAAATTACCTTCAAAACCCTAGGAGAGGGAAATGAGCCTTACCTAAGTACAACTGAAATGACCGATTGGAACCTGAAATGATGATGACAACTCTTTGAATGATGGTACACTCAGCTGAATGGTGACATGGACCGACCTTTGGACAATTTTTAAAGGACTGCAAACAAACCCTAGACCTAATACCTAGTGACCAAATTTTACTTGAAAACCCACTGAAATGACAAAATTTGACTTTGACACTTTGAGACCACTTTGGAAGAGCATATTTGATCACTGGAGGAAGGATGTAAAGACTGAAACTAACAATAGTGTTGGAAGATAATGGGCTGAAGGAATTCATAAATAATGATATTCTGAAGCCTCCAGCATCTGATTCTCATGATCTAGCAAAATTGAATAAGTGTGTAGAAAAGGTGAGGAGGATTATATTGGAGGGAGTTTGAGATCATATTGTCTCAAATCTCTACAGGAAAGGGACTCCATATGTAATGTGGCAAGCCTTGAAAAACTTGTTTTAGAACAACATTGACCACATGAAGCTGGCACTGGAGGATAAGATTTGGAAGATCAAGATGGAAAAGGGTGACACAATACCACAATATCTGAGTAGGTTCACCCAATATCAAGATGAACTTAGGAACGTTGGTATTACAGCTGTACAAGATGATCTAGTAATCCTATCACTTCTAGGCCTTCCCAAGAGATGGCATAACTACTAGGATTTGGTAAATGGGAGGGAGAAGCTACCGAATTGGGAGTGATTGCGGTCTGACTTGGTGCAAGAAGAAATAAGGTGAAACACCAAAGACGGTACCTCATCCAAGCATGATGGTGAGGAGAATTGTGCCTTGAATAAAAAAACAAATAGAGGGAAAGGGAATAAATCCCAATCCAAAGAGGATTCTAGTCAAGGTGGAAATAAGAAAGACTTATAGAAGATCAAGTGCTTTCACTATCATGAGTTGGGACACTATGCCATGAAGTGTCCACACAAGAAGGCAAGGAAGAAGCCCTCATGAGGAGTGGAAAGTGAAGCCTTGAATTCACAATTCCAATTTGACTTCATCCTCATTGCATGCATGGAAAACATAGTGATGGGTAGTGTGTGGTATCTGGATAATGGGGCTTCATTCCATATGATGGGCAAAATTTTTTTCAATGACTTGGATGAGAAGGATCTCCAGATGCACATCAATATGGGAGATGATGGAAGGTATTAGTACAATTACTTTTTAGAGGGAGTATGGATCCCCTCTTAGGCTCAAGGATGTGATGTATGTACTGGGTCTGAAGAAGACTTTGTTTTCCATAGTAGTATTGGAAGACTATGGCTACGATGTGATATTCAACAAAGGCAAGGATTTCCTACAACACATCACCACGAAAAAAGTGAAGAAGTTTTGGATTTGAGTAAAGAACCTCTACAAATTAGATGTTGGATATTGTGCAACATTGAGCACAAAAGTAGATAAGGTGTAGAGCCAAGACAATGGTGAATTATGACATAGGAGACTTGGCCATTGACACTATGTCACCTTGAAGATCATGCAAAAAAAGTCTACAGGCCTTCCCAAAGGTGCACTAGAGAAACAAAATACATGAAAAGGGTCTAAATTAGGGAAGTGCATGAAAATCACCTTCAATGGCCGGGACAATAAGGCACAAGAAGTCCTTGAAAGGATTCACTCAGATGTATGTGGACCTTTCTCAACAACCTCCATGGCCAAACATAAGTATTATGTGATGTTTGTAGATGATTTCTCGTGGAAGTGCTAGATTTTCTTCATGTAGAATAAAGACCATACATTCTCCAAATTTGTTGAGTTTAAATCACTTGCTGCGAAGGTGTCTGGTAGGAAACTGAAGGATCTTAGGAGTGGTAATAGTGGAGAATATGTTTCGAATGAGTTTAACAACTTCTATGCAAAAGAAGGCATTTGACAGAAGTTTACAACACCTCATAACCCATAACAGAATGGGGTGGATAAGAGGAAGAATAAAAGTATAATGGGAGATGCACAGGCAATTTTTCATGACCAGAGCCTACTATTTCATGTATGGGCTGAAGCATGCAACATAACTATTTATTTGCAGAATAAGAGTCCTCACAATATTCTTAGCATGAGTACACCAGAGGAAGCTTTTTTAGGGAAGAAACCAAATGTGTCACACTTCAAGATCTTTGGATCATCATTTTACTATCATGTTTCCAAGGATGCAAGAAAAAATATAGAGCCTGTAATTGATTTGGGCATATTTTTGGGGTACACAAAAACACCTCACAAATATCGTGTGTACTTTCCATCTCTCATCATGACAATGGCTAGAAGAGATTTAAAATTTGATGATGAGAAGGAAATGAGGTGTTCTCTTGAGAGGTAGCTTTAGGTGCAGCCTAATGAAGAGATTTTAGCTCCAAAGGAAGAACCTAAGGAAGTTGTGGAGAAGACACAAGTAGAGGAGCAAAGAGTGGACATAACCACTCAAGTAGAGACATCCAGGGAAGGAAGGAAGAGAACCAGGAAAGTTGACAAATTGTTGCATGATGCAAGAGAGAATGTGGGAGCACCCACATCTTAGCGCAGGTAGAGGAGGTCACCAGATCAATACATTGGCTACATGGATCTCATGAGTGAGCTTGTAGAGATTGAGCCATCCTCATTCGAGGAAGCAATGAAGAAACCAATATGGGTTGATGCTACGGTAGAGGAATATGATTCCATTATCAAAAATAGTGTTTGGGAAGCAGTCCCAAGACCAGCAGACAAGTCAGTGGTGAGTTCGATATGGCTTTACAAGGTAAATCATGAATCAAATGGTAGCATCAAGAAACACAAGGAAATATTTTTGGTTAGGGGGTTCTCTCAGGTGGAGGGAATTGACTATGAGGAGACCTTTGCTCTAATAGCAAGGTACTCATCCATCCAACCAATTCTAGCACTGTCAGCATAAATGGGATGGAAGATCCGCAAGATGGATGTGAAGACAAAATTCCTCAATGGAGTGATTGAGAAAGAGGTGTACATTGAGTAGCTGGAAGGATTTGAGACCTTTGACAAAGAGTCGTAAGTATGGATTGAAACAAGTACTCATGCTTGGTACACCACGATCAACAACTATCTCACCGGGTTGGGTTTCACCCAAAGTGAAGCATATGAAAACCTTTACCATATTTTTGTTGAACGTAAATTATTGATTATATTATTATATGTCGATGATTTAATTTTGACTGGAGATGAGAAGCTGATCATTTCTTGCAAAGAGGATATTTCAAGAGAATTCGATATGAAGGACAAGGGGCTCATGCATTATTTCCTTGGTTTGGAAGTATGGAAAGGAGATGAGGAGCTATTTTCCTTTTAGGGAAATTATGCAAGCGAGATACTGAATAAGTTCCATATGGAGAAGAGAAAACCCATGGAAACTCCTCTAGCAGGGAATTGGAGGAAGGAAGATGCTACTTCAAGTGAAGTAGTAGAGGCTACCATTTATAGGAAGCTTGTGGGTTCAATTATGTATTTGGTGAACACATGATCAAACATGTGTTATGCAATTAACTAACTTAGTCAAGCAATGGTTAAGCCAACCAAACTATATTGGAAGGCAACAAAGCATGTGTTGATATACGCCAGAGGCATCGCCCAGTTTGGTCTTTGGTACATACAAACAAAAGGAGTGAAGCTGCAAGGATTCACAGATGCAGATTGGATGAGGAGTCCATCAGACAGGAAGAGAACATCATGAGGCCTTTTTAGTGTTAGGTCAGTAGTAGTTCCTTGGTACAATAGGAAGAAGAGATCTATTGCACTCATCTCAACAGAAGCAGAGTACATGGTTGCAAGTAAAGCAACATGTGAGACTATCTAGACGAGAAAAATCATGTTGGGTTGTTTGGTCAGAAGATGGATCCTACTATGATTTACTATGACAATTGGAGTTGTATCAAACTCTCTGAGAATCTAGTATTTTATGATCAATCCAAGCATATCGATATCCGGTATCACCATCTACGAGATTATGTGCGGAGGTAGATCATGTTGCTGGAATACATTCCAACAAAGTAAAATGATGAAGACATTTTGACAAAGGCATTGTCAAGAGGAAAATTCAAGTTTCATAGAGGCAAGATTAGTGTATCAAATAATCCCTTTCTTGTTGAGAGGGAGTGTTGAAAATGTAGCAAGAAATTCCTAATTTAATTTTGCCCAAATTAATTAGGATAAATTCGAATTTCAATTTCATAAAAGTACTTGAAGGTAGCTAACTGAGGTGACATGGCCTTGTCACTCAACTAACTCAATTAATTCGAGTTGGAGATACTTGAGTTATGTTTAATTATGATTTATTTCTAATTTCTATCAACCATGTTCAGTTAATTTGAGTTATTATGAGTTTAACTAGTTCTAACTAATAAAGAACTAGTGGAGGGTCCAATAGTGGGGTGTAACTTTAGTTGATATTTCAGTTAACTCATAAATTAGCCCAAAATAATTGATGCATGCATATAAATCGAGTTACCCAGTTGATATTGGAGTTTAAGGGTAGTGTACTATCAGTTGTATAATTTTCCAAGTTGTACAGGGGGTGCATGTGGTTAGAAAAGGCCTAAAGTAATTGCGCAATTCCCAATAAGAAATTTCCCTAATTAATAAGGGGTTGATTCCTTATTGAAAAATGCAAGGAAATAAGAGCTTGGACATGAAGAAAATTGGCTAAGTATTGGCCAGGGTCAGTGTATGAAGCCGTGAGATAGAATATACTAATGCATAGGTTGCTCAGTCTTGAGAAAGCATTGTATTTCTTCTCTATTCTCTGATTAATGCAATACAAATAGGAAGGGGTTTTGAGTAGTTTCTTTCCCCTAGATAAAATTTTGAGTATGCATGTTGAATCTTGTCTCATTTTTATGTTGTGATTTCGCGATCGATTAATTTATTTCCACTGATGAGTAAAGTAGATTCAAATCTTTTGTTTTAGAAAATTACATAAGCAGTTTGAATCTACAAGTAATTTCTACATATTCCTGAAGAGATGTCATCCAATAGGTTCTCTCAACACCAAAATCTTTCTAGACTAGGAAGTTTCTACCTGTTGTATAAGGGACAATTACCTCATTTTTGGATTTTAGAAAGTATGGCCTAAAATGTTTTACTTCCTTAAAGACAACAAAGGCTTGTTTATCTATAATTAAGTAATTCAATTTTGCCCCTTTAAAAGCAGAGCTCATAAATGAGATGGGTATTTCATCATTTTGATTTTTAGTTTGGGTGAGAACAATAGTGTGAGCGTTATCAAACAAAAACATATACAAAGTGATGTCTTTAGCAAAATTAGGACTCATCAAAGTAGGTGCTTTAGATATGGCTTGCTTAATTGTATTAATTGTATAGAAGGACTCTTATTTATATTGACCTCATTTTAAAATGGATTAATTTTTAATCAAATTTTGTAGTGGTCTCACAATCTCAGAGAAACTGGGAATGAATCTTCTTACAAACTTTTTCATCCCTAAAAATGATTGCATGACGTTTTTAGAGGTGGGATGAGATAATTTGGCAATATCTTGAGTTCAATTGATATCAATCATCATTCCATTTTTTGGTACTATGAAACTAAGAAACTTACCCTCAGTAATGGAAAATATGCACTTCTTAGGATTTAGGGATATGCCAAATTTCCCACATCACTCAAATACATTTCTCAAATGTGATAGGTGATTTGATATTCTTTTAGAGTACATTGTGACATCATCTAAATAAACAAAAACTAACTCATTTATCAAACCACAGAAAGAAATGTCCATTTCTCTCTAGAAGGTGGCTCCAACCTTAATTAGCCCAAAGGGCATCTTCTTGTAGGAAAAATTGCTCCATGGAGTTCTAAAAGAGGTCTTAAGTGGATATGTAGGAGAGACTATAACATGGTTGTAACCTAAAAAGCCATCTAGCAAGGACAAAATCTTCAAACCAGAGACACTGTAAAATATGCTCCATGGATGAACATGAGAGTTGTCTTTATTTGAGGATTTATTAAGGTTTTAGAAATCAACACAAATTCGAATATCACTTTGTTTCTTTCTCACAGGAACTAGATTAGAAACCTGTTGAGTGTGACTAACAATAAATATTATCCTTGTAGCTAGAAGTTTATTCAATTCATTTATAATAGAAGGTTCAAGGTTAAGATGTATTTTTCTAAGTTTTTATTGAAATGTTTTTGTTTGGGGTTTTAATAGAATCACATGCTACATTATATTAGGGTCAAAGGTTTTTAAATCAACATATGTCCAATTGAACACATATTTGTATTCCTTGAATAATAAGATGAAATGTGATCTTTCTTTTTCAGTACAATTAGTCCCTAAGTTTATGTTTTATGGATTGGATTCAATTCCTAAATTGATAGTTTCATATTTCATTGAGGAAACATTCATTTTACAATTTACAATGCCTTTAAATGTATCGTGAATATCATAAAACTATTTTGACCTGACAATATATTTTGGGGTAGAGTTTACCATATTGAATGTATCTTCCACTGACCCTTGTTCGTGAATCTATGAAAAGTTCCAAAGGTTTTCTTTGTGGGTGCCTCATTAATTACTGCATCTTGAAAATTGTCTTCCATATGGAGAAAGTCAGTAATATGTTGGTCATCATTAAACACACGCTAATAGTAACATTGTTAGGAACAGATGGCTTGAAAATTAACTCAATAAAAAATGAACTTGGTACAAATCCTTCAACAAATATTAATATACATGCAACATTTAATAACAAATATGCTTCCTGATTACTAGATATGGGAATCGAATTGGTACCAAAATCTAGAAATTTGGACAACAAATTCCATACCTCTGTTTGCTAATTCTTTAAATGAGAAGAAATATAGTGAATGGAATTTCATACTTGCTTAACTGTGATTTCATAGTCACCAAATACAATCAACAAATTTACATCAGGATCAATGGCCTTTTTGAGTCCTTGAATAAAAACTTCATACTCTACAATATTATTTGTACAATTGAATTCTAATATACATGCAATAAACATCTAATTTCCTTTGGGATCAATAAGAAATCAACACTAACACCTTCTTCCGATTTAGACCCATCAAAATATAAAGTCCAAAGTTCATAATTTGCACCATTTATCACCTATTAACATCAATTAAAGAATTATTTATTGCTACCTACTGGGTATATGATGCAAATTCAGATTGTTGTTGTGTGTTTGAAAAAGGATAAATTTAAGCAGTAAAAATTCATGAAAATTATGCCAATGCAGAAATTTCCCAAAAGAGAATCATTGACTAAGATTGGTTCACTGGGATGATCCAGGTCAATAATAGTATGTTTACTATAATGCTCCCTATTGATCCTTATCTTTTTAGGCTAAACATTCCAAGATATCCATAAATGGAACCAATCTATAGAAAAGTAACCGACCAATCCCCACTTGAAACAACCCATAAATGCAAGGTATTTCTGCAATAACAATATCTATTACTTGGTGATTCCTTTGATAAGAAGACAATTTGATGAACACATCAATTAGTTTTCCCACAACTTTAACATTGATATCTGCATTAATATGGATTAATATCTGCATTAATTTTCTTACAAACAAAAAGGGGCATGTCATTGGAGGAATCTCTAGAGTTGACCATACAATTATGCACATTTCTAATGTAAATTTCAAAAGTCAACAAAAAGGGAGCAACATTAGATTTATTTGTTTGTGTGGGCAGATTTTCTAAGGAGCCTTTTTTGATAAATACTAAAACTATTGTAGGTTTGTCAAAATTATCCATTTCCTCATTAGGGATAACCCTTTTCTTACCTAAAATTTCAGCAAGATTATGTTGAATCTTCTAATGTGTGGGAAGGAATTTCAACAACTCATAAATCAAAATATTGGATTTCAATTTTTTACGATATACTATGAGATCATATTCCAATCTGCAACATAAAAGTTTTGAAGTGTTTCTACTTGTTTCTTCGAATTCTTAGTTTTGGTTGAGGTAGAGGGATTATGATAATCATATGAGTTTTTCTACCGGTGTTATAAGGATGTTGGTTTACAAAAATAGTTTCAAAATCATCCTCAAACAAGTCACAAGTCACATCTGCAAAATGTTCCATGTTGGGAGGAGGTTGATTTTTCTCATCATCCAAATCCATTCCCTCTTCACTTTCGTTTTCATTTGGCTCATTAGTATTCTTGTTAGAAGATGAGTCAGTACTTGACACCAAGGCTTGGAAAATATTTCATCATCCTTTGACATTTAATCCTTCACTACGATGGGTTTGTTTTTTTTGGAAATTATTTTTAAAACGAGGTTTAAAATATTCCCTATTAGATGGACCTTCTCCTGAATTATTTCTAAGATCAATAATTTTATTGGGCAGTTTATTGAGGACCTTTTGAAGAGTTTTGAGGTCCAGGTCTCCTTTTTCTTTCCTAGCCGCAGGTGGTTTACAAGGTGGTTCAAGTTTCTTTCAAGAAGAAGAGGCCTAGTCACTTTCAATGTCAGGATTGTTCTTAAGACTGATCATATCCTTCTCAGTAGAAATGGCTTCGTCGAAGGCTTCTTTAAGAGTTTATTTTTGAGCTCTTTTTACCCACACGACGATAATAATAGGTAAGGCTTTGACATAGTAGGCAACGATAAGATTTTCTGTATGCATGGATTTAGCAAGAATCTTATTCTTTAAAGTGAGGAACCTCACATTAAAATATTTGATCCTTTATTTTTGATCCATTTTCATATTGGGTAGTTCCATTAACAGGACTTCAAGAGTTTTTTTCTTCACCAACTCATTTGAGAAACATGTTATCAAATTAACCCGAGGACATTATACTTTGAGTTTGTTGGGAAAAGTACCATGTGGAGGCTTTTCCCTCGAAGGTATAGCGGAATAATCTGCAAAAAGCATCTTCATGTTGTACATTTATTAGCTTAATAACTAACATGAATTTCTTAATATAGTCATCTATAGGTTTCTTAGGATTAGGGTCAAATCTTGGAAGAAACGTTTCAATATTTTTGGGTAAGGAGTGTTGGTGACTTGGTACAATAATTGCATTATGATCAAGCCATGGCGTACAAGGATTATTTGGAGGGTTATTTTCCATGTGTGCTAAAATTTGGTACGTATTTGATATTCCTCATTTAATCGATGAAGATTTCCCAAAGATTTCTTTCTCAGAAGAATATTCACTGGAAGAAGAGGAAGATGAGCTAGGTGGTAAAGGTGCTGGATCAACTCCTACTAAACCTAGAGTACGTTGTTGTTGTGTGCGTTATAAGGGTTCACTAACAAGTAATTCTAACTCCTATTATTTAGGGGAAGCCTGACCAGTTAAGATATCAGACAATTTTTGATTAAGTGTGCTAATAGTGTGGAAATATTCTTGCTAGGGAATGGACACAAGAGGGTCATCTAGTTGTAAATAAATGTGTGAAGCAAGACATTGGGACAATTTCTCCTAACAACTCTAGCCCTTGCTAAATTTTCCTAAACTCTTGATAATACATATTGTGAATTTTGAACTAGATCATCAATGTCAAATCTAACCAAAGAAGGTGTAGAAGTGGAGGGATCAACTAGTAGTCGTGCTTGAGGAGAGAACATATGATAGGAAATTAGTCAAACCTGAGAGGTGGAAAGCAAACTTTAGTCATAAAAGGATTCAAATGCCATTAGAGGAAATTTCAACTCAAAAATAACCACCTAAGAAAAAATTAAGAAATTAATAAAATAATGCCATGTAGGAAATTTTTTTAATATATCATTTTTATTATTTTACTTTTATCAAAATTACCTAAATAAATGTCATGTTTATCAAAATAGTGTATATATATTTTAGGTTTAAATTAATTTATTATTAATTTATTAGCACAGGATTTAATAAAATTTAAATTAAAAGAAAAAATGTAAAATTTAAATTACCCAAATAAA
>APFE030418296.1:147622-190573 GCA_000404065.3 Pinus taeda
AATTATATCATTAAAAAATTTGTTGGTACCTAGTCACACCTCTATCTATTTTGAATTTTAAAGGGTTTTGATTGTTTTACACATTATGACAAGGAAATTCAATGTTAACTTCTTAAAATCAAACTTTCCTCTAGTGACTAGAAGTAACGATTGGAGAGTGAGTGGTCGGAGGTCTCTTATGGCTCCCTTTAGCCATTTAGGTCTAATTAGGCCTTCCTTCTAGAACCATTTGTTGATGGGCATAATTGACCATATGTCAACAAGAGGAAACAACTCAATCTAAGGTTCTTTAAATCTAACCCCAGTCATTTGGTGTGGTTTTCGCTCGTGGGTTTAATGGCTCTGTTAGCCAATAAATTTTCTCAAGGGGAAAGAAAGTGTTAAAATCTCTCATAATGGTCCTAAATTAATATTTACAAATTACTAGAAATTGACAAAAGAATTAGATACAAATATACAAATTATAAAATCGCTAGTGATAGCTCTTAACTGGTGATAAGGGATAGCTAACATATGTTATAAAAGAATTTAAGAAGAAATTTAAATCCTAAGCAAGGAAAATGAATAATTCTAAAGCTACAAAAATAAAATTGATTTCAAAGGTGAGCAAAAGATAAGAGACAGCAAGATAGATCACAACCAACTTGTCGATTCTCTAAACAATATAAAACAATTCTCAAATTATACTAATTAATTTACATTAGAAATTAATGAAAGAAACAAATAAAAAATGACTAATTACCTACCTTGGCCAAGAGCTAAAATAGATTCAATGACTGAGCTTGCTATTGGATTTACAAAATAATCATTCATTAACCAATAATTAAAGACATCTAATTCATGAAAATGAAGGAGTATGACATAACATCCAGAAAGAAAAACAATCACAATGTCAATTCCATTTGCATCAAAGATGTATATGTGGAAGATTTGACTTATGAAAGTCATTCCACAAACTATAACACACATATCACATAGACTTAAACTAATTCATATAAGAAATAATAACAAAAACTAATCTAATCTATATTCAATAAAAAATAATTGACAAAGATAGGAAAGATGAATTAAAATCCAACCATTAATCCTTGATACATAACTCAGGTATGTAATAGTAATATAACCTCCAATAAACTCTTGAGACACAATCAAAGAATTATCAAAAGAAAAATATATGATAATGAAATATTTAAAAGTATAAACAACTACGGTTTTGTATCAAAGATATTCAACATAAAAGTTATAGAAGTATGATGTAGCACAATATTTCAATGCCTACATTCATCAAAGTTTCATCCTTTCAATCCTCCCTTTCCACTGTCTTTCATACTCTATTTATATTTTATAGAGTTATGATAATACAAATCATACTTGATAACCAATATCTAAAATAAAGACCAAGTTTCCCAAAATTAGGAAGTATTGTTTATTCAATAAATTCAATCTCATAGATCGTACTAAAGTTTTCTTAAAATTAAACAACTTCTCACTGTTGAATGTAACAAAAGAGCTTATCACATCAGGACATACTAACAACATGGATTGGATTTGGCATATTTGGAAACGATTGCTCAACTGCATATTTGTAGTGGACACATGTAAAATATAAAACAAATTAAATTAATACTTATATCCGTTTAAAAGGATGTTACTACATAATATTGATTCTATAACTACTAATAAAATAAATAAAACAAGTTAAATTGATATTCATACCTTCGAAAATATATCAAAACTTAAAAGGAAATAAACTGAACAACAACTATTTGGCACCAACAAGATTTTGTAAATATGAAGTAATAATAACATTGACTCTAGGGGATTTAATCACCACTTGTTTCTAGCCAACTAGAGATTTTTGTTTAATTCTATGACTTGCTTCTTATGTTGTTCAACCATGGATTTGTTTTGCATTTTCAGCCATTAGTTTTCGAGTTGTAATTCAATGATTTTATGCTTAAGGTCTAGTACTACAACATTATATTTCTCCTTCCATAACCAAATTTTCAAGTAGCTATGTGAATTCTATTCATGTTGACAATTGTTGGGACAATTAATTGATCTAAAAGAGAAAATAACTACCACACATTAAGCTGTTAGCCCAATGTTTCATCTTTTTATTTCAATATTGTCTGCAAAGTATATGCAAGAGGGAGTGTTGCTAGCTAACTAAAGTAGTAACAAAATAAAAAACATTAAAGGAATCAACTCTTAACTTAAAACACACATTCAAAGATTCAACTTGCAAGCAACTGGTACTTCCTAGAAATCATTCACAAATATTAAATTCTAATTACTATCTATCATAAAACAACAAAGAAATTGATATAATACTAAGCTGCTACTTAAGGAACAACAATCTCTAAATTGAAGAAACAACACCAGGAAACTGTATTCTAAGTAATGTAAATAAACAGGTATCATGAAAAGATGTTACACTATTGTAAGAATAACAATGAATGATAACCTTCAAGGAATAGTAAGAAAGCAACATTGAATGTAAACTAAATTATCAAACAAAAATCTCTATAAACGAATATTGTGATTATCAGATAAACATTCACTCTCAAAATGATTCTAATAGGGAAATAATGTCAAATAGTAGAATGCAAAATTAATGATACAACTAAAGACATAACTTCTTCTAGAAGTGGGCCCAAACCACTGGAATCAGATTGTCCTAAAAGAGATATCAAAACAATAAAATAACTTTTTGTGACAAAAACTGCATTATATTCAAAAAAATAATGATTACAATGCTAAATGATATTTTCAGAATATGTATCACAAAAATTACATTAAAAAAGCTCATGTTCGGGACATAAGTCCCCATATTTATACTACAATCATAAATGACAAAAATAGAAAGTCTTCTTAGTAGAGAGCAATCTTGAGGATCTAAAGATTCTCAAGATTTTCTTTTCAATTAAAAAAGGGATTAATATCACCTAAATGAAAGAACCAAGGATTCTATCTCAAACAATCTCTTCCATATAGACATTGGCTTCACTAGTTTTGCTAAAACTAGCAGAGACAACATCATGTTGTTCGATTATGCTAGGAATAGGTAAAGAAACACCACCAAACTCTAGCTATCTGAGCGTCATTATTTCCAATAACAATCTAGATGTGAGAAAATATGCACTTTTATAACTGAATCAATTATCAATGAAACAAAATGAAAGAAATAAATTAATTACTTTAAAATACCATATTATGCAAATCGATATATCAAAAAATAGAAAAAAAAATATTAGAATTAAGAAATAGGAAAAGGGGATTATGGTATTTGTGAGGCCCAACAATAGTCATCTTTAGACCTAGTCCTAGCATCATCAAATTGGTTGAAATCAAAGTCACACCCAAAATCCTCATTAAATTTGGACTTAGGGATTTTCTCTTCAAGCTTGCATTCTTCTGGAATATCAATTTGAATAGGAGCAGCAGAACTTGAACCCTTTTTGGATTTATTCTTGCTAGCTTGAGTTAATTTTTGTGCCAATTGTTTTCTTTTAAATTGATTCTCTTTGCTAATATTTTCCTCACGCTCTATTGTTCCAACTGCGGGGTTATGGAGATGGTTTATTTTGACACGATGGACTAATAGGTTTGACTCAAGCATACATTTGCTAGGAAATAGTGGGTCAAACTTTTCTCCCCAGAAACTAGTTTTAGACCTTTTGGCTATGTTGTGAGTAATGTGTGTGAAGGCTAGGTTTATGAACTCATAATTTGTAGTATCCATTGGGTTTAGCTGAGGTGGTTCACCAAGGGTTTTTGGCAACGACTTTTGAAAATTTGATGAGGCATAAATTTCAAGAATATTTAAATAAATACCCCCCTGAGTATCATTAATCTCACGAGGAATTATCTTCCCATTTTGGTTAGAAATTTATCAAAACTATTCCTGTGGAGAAAACCCTCCCAAGAGTCTCTTAATTGCAATAACCTAAATTCAACAAGGATTCGTATTAAGCCATAATGGAACAAGCTTCCATTGGGATTTTTAAATCCTCATTGATAAAACTTTTCCATTTTAGTAAGACTTTTGTACATATAATAGGGGAGATTGAGCTAATGACCGAGGAAAACCATAAGCAGGAAAATATGGTAATAAAAGATCAGACCATAACTAACTTCATAGGTTATATAATGCCTAAAAATTACAACCAAATTACTCCATTTATCCTTGAACTGAGTCACAATCATACCTTTTGGGTTATGTGATGACTTCCTTGACATTACAAACTTGCTCGACGATATGTTTTTCACGAGGAAATTTTTTGATAATATTTCTCCCTCAGCTGGAAAGTGAGTGTATTGGGCTATGAATGCCTCATTCACTAGGATTTCACTAGGACCATGTGGTAAGTTTTTAAAAATCTTGAGTTCCCTCCTAAAGGGGAGGTGTGCAATTCCAAAATAATATTTTGTTTGAGTTGGGAATTGTTACAAATATATAAACTATCGTTGTACCATAATGAATCATTTTTCTAATAAATGTATTGGATGTACTAAGATATTGATGAAACTTTTGAATGAGTGTCCACACCTATTCGTCATTATTCTATTCACCCCTTGCTTCAATTATCCAGTAAGGTTGGATAGTAGAATGGAATAGAGAAATGCTTCAAAATCCTCATCATTTCTTGAGAGTGCATCTGCAACAACATTTTACTTCCCTTTTTTGTAGATGATTTCAAAGTCATAACCCAACATCTTTGTAAGCCATTTTTGCTACTCTTCTGAAGATAATCTTTCTTCCAAAAAGTATTTAAGACTATCATGATTTGTTTTTACCTTGAAGTGTCTTCCCATTAGGTAAGGTCAACATTTCTTTAATGCATGTAGTATTTCCAACATTTCCTTCCCCTATTGCATTAAAACAACACCAGTTCCATTTCTCGAGGCATCACATTCCATAATAAAGGTTTATGTGAAGTTTGGTGTAGTTAAGATCAGTGCTTGGCACATTTCCTCTTTAAGATATTCAAAGGAAAATTTATTTCAGAGTCTAAGAAAATGCATCTTTCTTCAGTAATGTTGTTAAAGATGCTGCTATTCTCCCATAATTCTTAACAAACTTGCAATAATACCTTGTAAACCCGAGAAATCCTTGAATATTCTTTAGGGTTGTGGGGATTTTCCATTCCTTAATGACTTTAATTTTGTTAGGGTATACCTTAACACCCTCATGAGATATAATACAACCCAAATATTCCACCTCCTATACTCCAAAGAAACATTTAGAGGTTTTTTCATATAATTGTTTCACCTCCAATAGTTTGAGCACCCTGTCACCATGTTGAATATGATTCTTCCAATACTTTTTGTGGATTAGTATATCATCAAAAAATACTAATGAAAATTTTCTAACGAAGGTTTTGAAAATGGAATTCATCAAACCTTGAAATGTGGAAGGTGCATTAGTAAGGCCAAAAGATGTGACCAAAAATTCATAATGACCTTCATGAGTTCTGAATGTTGTTTTCGGAATGTCTTCAGCATCCATTCTAATTTGATGATATCCTGAATGAAGATCCAACTTTGTGAAGTAAATTGCTCCATTTAATTCATATAACAATTCATCAATGACAATAATGGGAAATTTATCTTTAATAGTGAGTTTCTTGATCTCCCTATAGTCTAGACACATATGCCATGAACCATCCTTCTTGTGCACCAATACTACTGGAGCAGAGAAAGAATTTTGACTAGCTTGAATTATACTGACCTCTAGCATTTCTGCAACTGTACATTCAATTTCACTCTTTTGGGAATAGGGATATCTATAAGGCCTAAAGTTTGGAGGAAAAATTCCTGGAATCAATTGAATAACATGATCATAATCACGAATAGGTGGGAGGGCTTTGTGAGTCTAAAATATCCTAGAATGATTGTCCAAGACTTTTTGGAGATTTGAATTAATAGATGGTTTCAATGTTTGAACCTCTAGTGAGCATAATTGTGCAATTACGTCCCGTTCTTCCTTCAAAATCATTTTCATGAATTAGAACTGATTATCTTCCCTGGTTTGCCTGTGATACCCTTAAGTCAATTTCCTTTCCTTCCTCAAAAAATTGCAAGAAACTTTCTTGAAAATTAAAATCTATTGTCCCCAAAGATTGTAACCATTGGACCAACACCACCCATTGGAATGGAAAGAATTAGACTATTCAAGACATATTACCTCATGGTTATCTTGATATTATGGCACTTTCCAGAGAAATTTATAGTTCCTCCATTTTCAACCATCACTTGACACTCTAGTGTTGGATATAAAAATAAATCCAAATCCTTGGCTATCTTATAATGAATAAAATTATGGGTACTTCTTGAATCAATCTACACTATTACATTTTTACTCGTGATATATCCTTCTATCTTGAGCATTTGAGGAGTGTTAATTCCCTCCAATGCATTACAAGATTTGGATGAGTTCATTTCTTCATTGTCCGGGGTTAGTTCCTGGTGTGTATCCTCTTCTTTCAATGTTTCTTGTTCCTTTTCTTCCTCCTCTTCAAAATCTATTTAAAATAATTTCTTCTCGACACACTTATGACCTTTAATGTATTTTCTATCATAACTGTAACAAAGCCCTTTTTCTCTTTTTTGCTCCAATTTTTGTGGTTTCAACCTTGTAGGTTTTGGAAGGCTAGGAGCAACAACACTTCCATTTTTATAGTTGTGAGTGGTATACTTTATTGTTGCCGTAATTTTTCATTCAACTTTTCTTGCCACCCTGAATGCCTTCTCCAATGAATCAGGTTCCTAAAGGAAAACCTCATGTTGGATTTTATCCTTTAAATTCCTTATGAATACATCAATCATATGCTCCTACAGAATATCAGTTACCTTAATATTCAATTTTTGGAATTCCTCAATGTGATTTTCCATTGAACCCTTTTGTTTGAGACTTATCAATTGGCTAAGAAAGGTGTTTCTCTTTGTATCCTCATAATGTGTAATCATTTCCTTCATAAAAATTGAACAAGTGAAAAGTGGTTTATGAGAAAAAATTCATCGATACGATACAAATTGATTGCGTTCTAAAATATTGCTCCATCGATGCACATCATGTAGATCAAAATATTGCTCCAACTATAGTATCCATGTTACCAAATTCTTTCAGTCAAACTTCCACATATCGATATTTGGAACATGGTTGGTCTTGAATCCAAAGTTAGAATCTCTAAAATCAAAATTAACATTCATTTTTTTCTCATAATGAGTTTCATGGAATACCTTTTCACCATTAGGAAGCATATCTTGTAGCAACTTTATCAAACCTTCCATGTCTTCTTTTAATCCATCCTTCAAACCTTCCATGACTTCTTTTAATCCATTCTTCAAACCTTCCATGTATGTTTTTAAACCGTTCTTCAAACCATCCATCTTAGATTCCATTTCATTTTTGGTTACTCTTTGTGAGAGAATTTTTTTTTCTTCACTTGGTCGCATAATTTGGATATATCATGTTGCATTTCTTCCTCTTTGTCATGTGTCATAGTAGAGTTTTCTAGTTGGTTACTGGGAGTATCCATTTTTTTTTTTAGGCATATTGAAACCAACTAATGATACTCGTGCTTTATTATGCCCTTTTTATTACTTCAGATTGATTTTTCAAACAAAAATATGCAAATTTAAAAGAATACACACTTTTTTCTTCTTGCTATTTGGAGCTCGATAATGAAACAATTCTATCTATGAAATCTTGGCCTCCCAGGGTCTACAATTTAGTCATGTGGTAGCACTCTAAGTCTTCTTTCTAGCATCACAAGTCAGATCAAGATTGGATTCTTCAATATAAAGTTATGCCAAATCTCCCACGATGGCTGATTATGGACTCGTTTAGTAGAGCAAACTTGTACAAGATACCACGTGTCACTATTTCAACCTTTGTCCCTGAAATTGATACATGATAAATTAAATTCTGTGAAATTTCAATCACTTTTTACAGAATTCAAATCCGATTCTTGATAAGAAATATATGACAATTTTCCCTAGGTCACATGTTTGAGACTAAACTCTGGAGCATGCAAAAACCCTAACTTCTTTGGACCATATCTCAAAAAATATAGCGAACCAAGATCTGAAATTTCTACATGAATTTCATTGAGATGTCTACTTCATGTGGTTGAAATATCATCTTTTTAAGCTTTGTAGAAAAAAATATATAGATAAAATTCCAAGATGACCTATTTAAAGCAGCGAAACCCTAGAATCCAAAGCTCTGATACCAAATATTATGCAACCATCTCACAAAACAGAACAAAAGATAGATCAATGACTTGAAAAATAGCCTCTTCAAGGGGAAAACCTCCTTTACATCACATAAATGAACAATTCTTGGATGATATAGATGAAAATACCTCCTTGGTATATATATGAGTCTAAGGAGTCACAATATAATCA
The DNA here is from genome assembly GCA_000404065.3 of Pinus taeda. Taxonomy (NCBI): domain Eukaryota; kingdom Viridiplantae; phylum Streptophyta; class Pinopsida; order Pinales; family Pinaceae; genus Pinus; species Pinus taeda. Next base: position 156,038 of record APFE030418296.1, read on the forward strand.
TACCTAGATAAAAATAATAATGTAAGGGCATAATAATAACAATATGGGTGCAGAGTTGGAACCCTAGGCTCTGCGCGAATGCGCTGCTCTGATCCAAACGCGTTATCCCTATCTTTCGCCTCCTTGAAGCTGCTAGCGCTCGAACCCCAGCGCTCCTGGTGAACTCTCAGCCATGGATGCGCCCCCAGGAGGGGTGGGATCATCCCCCCCTCCTCCAAATGTCTCCGCCTCTGACATCTCCAGACCTGCAGATTCTCTATTCCTTGCAGGCGCCTTCCAAGGAACTGATTAGAGCACCGTACCGGTTGACAACGAAGCTGAACACTCAGCAGCACGTGAAGAGGCTGCAAAAGATAAAGGCATACACCAAAAGTCTCCAGCGTCACGGCCAAAGGCAACCTCGACAACATGCATTCCGAAAACTACAGAAAGAATCAAAGTCGATCTTCCCAGTCATCGAATCAATAGCGAAATCCAATTCATGAAGGACCATGCACTCATCGGAAAATTTCTTGGCTTCTGGCCAACTGAAAAAGCCTTGCATAGCTGGATCGCTTCAAAATGGAAGCCCAAAGGACAAGTCACTCTGCAGCTTGGTCCCAAAGGCTTATTCACTGCAATTTTCCACTGTTTGGAGAACAAATCTCGCATATTTGAGGGCGGTCCATACTTCTTTAACTCCTCAGGTATGTACCTTTGAGATTGGAAAGCCAGGTTCAACCCAGATAAAGAAGACTTCAGCTGGGCTCCAATATGGATACGTACGTACTCCCTGCCTTCGGAATACTGGAAAGAGGAAACGTTAAAGGACATAGGCAATAGCCTGGGGGTTTTAATCAAAGCTGCTGAGGAAACAAAAAATTGAAGATATACCTCCTACGCAAGGATCTGCGTCCAGATGCATCTAACCAAAGCTCTTGCAGATTCGGTAAGTCTTTATCATGATGATTTTGAGTGGATTCAACCATTAGACTATGAGCATATTCCTTTTCGTTGCCGTAAATTCCATGAACACGGCCACCTTTTCCGGGATTGTCCTCTGAATACTCAGCCCAAGGCCCCTGCTAATGGGACCAACAAAGATTCTGAAGGATTTACTAAAGTCCCTAATCGTCATCAGCATGCAAAGAAAAATCCCGTAGTCCCTGTTCGCCCCAAAAATCCTGAAACCCAGAACAGATTCCTTATGCTTACCACTCAAGACTCCTCAGAGAAGCAAAGTGAAGATCCTCAGGTGATCCCTACCCCCCCTCTTCCTCCCAAAGTATCAAAACTACTCTTCTTCCCTCAGCCTCTTCTCCATCCAACCTTCTAAATTCTTCTGCCTTGGAGGAACCTGTTACAGAAATCGGCATGCAGTCTTCTTCAATGGAGCTTGATGCTGCTCTAGCTCTTAGTCTGCATGACAATACAATAGGGGAAGATCAGAACACTCTTACAATAATGGATGAGGATTCAGAGCATGTTAGCTTGGAAGGTCTGGATATCCTCAAATTGGAAACAACATGCAAGCAGAAAGAGTACAATTCAATACCACCATGGGAAATCGACAGGCTGGAAGGAGTTCTAACCAAATCTCAGCACAATAAATGTCTAGGTATACAAGTCGGAAGCCCCTGGGATGGAAAGAGAATCCTAAAAGAAACTAAGAAAAGAGGGCGCAAAATAGATCTGTAAAGGACTATCATCATAGGAGAAATACTAATGGAATCTGGGAGATTCCCAAAGTTGACAAAGTTCTACAAACCCCAACCCCACTGTTCCTCATGAAGCTCATCTCTTGGAATGTGAGAGGGCTCAATAGCCCCTCAAAACACAGAATGTTAAAAACTTGATCCAACAAGAAAAGCTTTCTTTAGTTTTTATTCAAGAAACAAAAAGTAACAACGCTGCTATAGAAAGAATCCTTAATAAGGTCTGGTCAGGCAGCTGCCCAGTTTCAGTGGACACCTCAGGAGCCTCCGGAGGGCTAGCAATCATGTGGAACCTGCAGGTTCTCACTTTTCATGACTTTCATGCCACCCATTTCCTCATTCAAGCATCATTCCATCTCATCGGGACAAACATTCACGGTCTTCTCTCAAATGTTTATTTTCCACAAGTCTTACAACAAAAACTGGTGCTTTTGGATACACTCACAGTTCTCAATTCTAATAGACGGTTTCCCTTCTGGATTAGTGGCGGTGACTACAATATTATAACGGCTCTGGAGGAGAAAAATGGAGGCAGATCGAAGTTAGAAGGGGACAACATTGGTTTCAAAGAATTCATTCAAAGCAATCAACTAATGGATATTCAAACTTCAAATAGTATATACACCTGGACCAATAAACGAAGGGGAACCCAGAATATTGCTTCCAGGCTAGATCGTTTCCTCATCTCGGACAACGCCATTCACCTAGGAGGGGATTTTCATGCCTCCATCTTGCCCCAGGGAGGATCATATCATTGGCCCATTATGTTACAATGGTCATGGCTAGGTAAAAAATGTAATTGACCTTTTCGTTTTGAAGCCTTTTGGTTCTCAAATCCAAACTTCAAAGAAATAGTCAGTGAGGCTTGGATATCCTTTATCCCCCCTGAAGGAGCCAAAATGTTCCAATTCCAACAAAAGATAAAAAACCTTAAAGAAGTTCTCAAAGTCTGGAACAGAACTCAATTTAGCAATATTCTGGAGAATAGAAAAAAGTTGGAGCAGCAAATGTGCTCACTTCAACAGATCATCATCCTAGAGGGAAGGACACAAGTACATGCACATCAGGAGCAGATCCTTTGGACTGAAATTGAAGCACGCAGGCAGAAAGAAGAAATCCTGTGGCAGCAAAAGTCCATAATTAGGTGGCTCAAGGAAGGGGAGAAGAATACAAAATTCTTCCATCGATCCACCATTCAAAGAAGAATGTACAACAATATAGCCTTCATTAATAATCGTCAAGGGAGAGATTAGAAGTGCATGAAGATATAGAAAAGGAATTCAAAGAGTACTTTCAAGAAACTCTTAAGGAACAACCAGGCAGTAGGGAAATAGCCATTCGAACTATCATGCAGCACATCCCTAAAATCATAACGGAGGACCACAACAACAAGCTGCTCCAACCTGTCTCAATGCGGGAAGTAGAAGACGCGATGGCCCAAGTCAAGGGCGGCAAGGTACCTGGTCCTGATGGTTTCACCGCCGACATCTTTCATGAGTTCTGGGAGCTCATCAAAATAGAGGTTTGGGAACTAGTGGAAGAATCACGATCTATGCACTGGATTCTCCCCTCCCTAAATGCTACTTTCTTAGCACTAGTTCCCAAAGGGGATGAACCAAATACGCTCGACAAATATAGGCTGATTGCATTATGCAATGTCATCTACAAACTCATCTCCAAAGTATTGGCGAACAGGCTCAAACCTCTCCTCCCTCTTCTCATCTTGCCAGAGCAGACTGGATATGTAGAAGGGCGTTAGATAATGGACGACATTATTCTTTCAAACAAAGTGATCCACTCCCTGAAACTTCTCAAAAAGACAGGAATGATTCTAAAGCTTGATCTCTCCAAAGCTTTCGATAAAATTAGCTCGGACTATATACATAAAATGTTATTGGCATTTGGCTTCAATGCCACATGGACAAGGTGGATAATGAATCTCATCTCCTCTCCTTGTTTCTTGATCCTGCTCAATGGCTCTCCCTCGTCGCCCTTCCGCCCCTCTAGAGGTATTCGTCAAGGGGATCCCCTATCCCCCTTCCTTTTTTTCCTCATGGTAGAAGGGCTCAGTCGTCTGCTTCACCATGCTATCTCCTCTCATGTACTAAGGGGCATCTCTCTACATGGTCTTCATCCTTTATCCCATCAACAGTTTGTAGATGATACAATTCTTTTTGGTCACCCCTCATCTCAAGAAGAAAAAGCCTTCAAAGCCCTACTCTCTTTCTTCTCCGAAGCCTCTGGAACCTCTATCAATGCCTCCAAATCCCAGCTTTTCTTTTTCAATACCCCAGCCACTACTCAAAAAAACATTGCTCAAATTCTGGGATTCTCCATAGCGCGCTTCCCTCGAAATACTTGGGGGCTCCTCTATTGGACTCGACCATTAAACATGCCTCCTGGAGGATGCTTCTCGACAAATTCGAATCAAGACTCTCCTCATGGACATTCCGCTCACTCAACATGGCTGGCCGACTCATATTGATCAAATCTGTTCTCCAAGCCATGCCTTTGTATCTTTTTTCTATTCTGGCAGCGCCCAAATGGGTTCTCAAGGAAATCCGCAATCTTCAAAGAAACTTTCTGTGGGGCTCTACTGGTCTCAATAGAAAATGGGCTGTTGTTAATTGGAATGAAGTCTGCCAGCCAAAATCAGGTGGTGGGCTTGGATTAAGGGATCCTCTCCAAAGCAACAATACAATGGGGGCCCGTATATGGTGGAATTGGATTGCCAAATCACACATCCCCTGGGCACGGCTTTGGCAAGCAAAATATGCGCCAGGAAGTCAATGGGACGACCTCATAAGAATCAATACTACCATTCCAGGCTCCATGATTTGGAATGCCACCAAGATTCACAGCGCTTTCATACAAGAGCACAGCTTCTGGGAAATCCATTCAGGTACCACAGCCTGGTTCTGGGAGGATTCATGGCAGCAACTCCCAAAACTAGCCTCTCTTTTCCACAAGCCAATCTGGTAGGCTTCTATGCAGCAAGCTAATCTTACTCATGTTCATCAATTCTGGCAGCAACAACCATCTCAAGAATTTAAACTATGGAAACCCGCTAGCACCTGGCAGATTAATTGGCAAGGGGAAACCTACACAGAAATTGATCAGGAGTTAAATCACAGAAGAATCAAGCACTCAGATCAGCAAGACAAACTGCAATGGGGACATACACCAAAAGGAATGTTCACCACCAAGGAAGCATACCAGTTGCGCTACTCCAACACTCAGACAAAAAGGGATCAGCTCTGGGACTAGGTGTGGCAACCAGGAATTTGGCCTAAGGTTTCCACCTTTTTATGGCTATTAAGTAAGAGGCGTATCCTTACTTGGGACAATTTGCAAAAAAGAGGATTCGTTAGACCATCGAGATGTCCCAACTGCAATCTCAACTCCAAATCCATCTTGCATCTCATGGACACCTGTCCTCTAGCTACTCAGTTATGGGAGAAGATTGATCAATGTAATAGAAGATTAGGAAAACGGTAGGGAGATATAGCAGACACCATAAGAAAATGGCCAAAGCTCCCTTTCCATAGCCCTCTTCTAAACTCGCTGTGGAACCTCATCCCAGACTTTCTCTATTGGATACTATGGAAGGAAAGGAACAACAGAGTTTTCAACAATAACAGTAGGCCAATTGAAACTCTATGGCGTCTTCTGAAGCAAAATCTCCAAGAAACTTTGGCTATTAGACATTGGCAAGACACAAATTTTCCAGACTCTCCTCAGGAGTGCCTCATCATGAAAGCTTGGAATCTGGATCTGTCCTGTTTGACCCATGTCAAATCTCATCCTCCTACCAGTTCCACCTCTCCTCTCAAGTGGTCCCCTCCTGCCTCGAATTCTTACAAATTGAACTTTGATGGGGCGGACAAGGGCAATCCTAGGCTGGCTGGTTATGGTGGGGTCTTCAGGAACGAAATGGGCGCAGAATTGCATGTCTACTATGGAACAATTGGCAAAGATACCAACAATGTTGCGGAATTGGAAGGATTGTGGAAAGGGATTTGCATAGCAGATCAAAAAAAATTATTCCCGCTAGAGGTAGAGGGTGACTCCCTTATCCTAATTACAACAACTACTAGGATTCAAGGAGGTACCTCAGCAGCTAAGATATCTTCCAGTTGGAGGTTGCTCAGCAGATTGGAAACTCTGGAGGAATGGCTCCAGCGCCCCCATAACATCACATTCAAGCATGTAAGGCGCACGACCAATAAAGTAGTAGACAGATTGGCCAACCAAGGGGTCAACCAGCAGCTCCCTTCCTTCTCAGGTCCTCTCAGTGACTCAGATGATGGACAACTCAAACAGGAATGCATTTCTTTGGTGCAACAGGACTACCCGATCTCGGCTGCGGGTGATTGACATGCTAAAGGGTATGATGGAGGCGCGTCGACTGGGCAGGTGGCAACCCACTTGTGCCATCTGTAATGGTTATGTAACAACGAGCTGGTCTCACACACCTTTATTAATGGAAGCATTAACACTATCCTTCAGGCGCCTGGTTAATTGCGCGATGGCTCTCAGGCTGTTCGTTACTCCCGCGGTGCCATTGCAAGCCTTCAACTCCATAAAGGTCGATGCTCTGGGCGACTCTCTGAGCCTCTCTGTTAGCTTGTCTTTGTTAGTCTATCTCAGCTGGGTTTCAAGAGCCTTCTCCATTCTCGTCTTCCGCTCGACTTCGGCTCCATGGGCTCACAACTTCGTCTGGACTCCATCTCCGCCTCTCTCTGAGCATTTGTTTTCCAGTCATCTCCCTCTGTGCATTCACCCCTCTGTGTATTCGCCCCTCTGTACATTCGCCCCTCCGTGTATTCACCCTTCTATGCATTCGCCCCTCTGTGTCACTTCTCGGTGTATCACTATGCCGCGAGAAAGACTCTGAATGGTGAGTAGGCAAGGCGGCTCCCACAGTCGTGCCACCCATCAGCACTCCTCCACCACCTCGGATCCTTCCTCAGATGCACTGGAGTTTGGTCGCTCCAATTATCCTACCACCAGAAGTGGCAGGGGCAGGGGAAGAGGGCGAGCTAGGATCGAAGCCTGTGAGCATAATGCACATCTCATTGCCCGTTTCCGCTTTTCGTGTTCCCTGGAAAACTCCTCCTTCATAGTTTCGATAATGATTGAAAAATGTGAGAATACCAGGGGTCTGGGAGCGGCTCAACTTGGGGTTGATGCAGATCAGAGGATGACAAATCCAAATGTCAACCAACGCCAAGTCACAGGAGGCCTGTCCGCTGTGAATTCTGAAGCCAATGCAAGTCCGAGCGCCCTGGAAAGAGGAGAGCCTGCAGGCTCAGCAGTCCATCCGTCAGACTCAAATGACTCAGATCAATTTGGGTGCAGGATCATTGAGGAATAGCCATCTACCTCAGCTAACGAATGAACCAGCTCGTGCCTCCGTTTTTGTACTGCAACCAAAGAAGGAGTTCACCTCCCTTTCAATTTACTGTGTTCGTGCCTATTTCAGGTCTATGTCCACTCCACATGTTGGAGTCTGTTATTGTTCTGTTTATGTTAGATTTTGTTCATGAGATAACAGTGTTTAATTTAGCAATGGACCGCTGCATGGTCAGTTTTGGAGTTTTTTGGAATGGTCAGTGTTCCTGGAAGTTAAAAACTCTGATGTAAGTCTTTCGTTGGCTCCATAGTCAGGATGACAAGAATTTCTCTGCAAGATGCCAACTTCATGCTAGGAATCTTCGAGGCTGCTGCCTCGCTGTAACACTTTTGTATAAATAATAGGAGTAGACCAATTGAGAGGAAAAAAAACAATATGGGTGCTACATGGCCACAACAATAACAATAGGGGCCTACACTAAAAATAACAATAATGGGGCTACAATAATATTATAGGGACCTAAAAGTTTCTCCCGGCATTTGAATTGCCACAATACTGACTTATTAGGAGAATCAAATTCCAAATGTAGGTCTTGATGGTATGACCATGATGTTTGTATTTAAGAGAAAAAATGAACATGGGATATATATAAACAAAAAATCCAATCTAACTTTTAGAAAACCATAAAGTTAAAGGATTCAAGATTACAAAATAAAAACCACCTTGTATATAAGCAAGACTACAAATAAGAATACGAATCTAATCCCTTAATTAATTAGAGAAAATAAGCATAAGAATGTTGTGGAATCAATGTTGGAATTGAAAGACTAGGAAAAATTGTTGCAATCATGTTTGGAATTTGATGCCGACAATGATGAAATTGAAGGCATTTTTCATGATAAATAATAAAACTCATGAAAATTTTTGAGGATAAAATATATTTCAAAAATTTTCCAACCTAAGACAATAATATGATGTTCAACATTATCAATCCAATCAACTATATAAAAAACACTAGAAGATATTTACAGGAGGGGCATTTCATTTCAAGAGAATAGAAGAGGATTTGTTGGGAGGCTAATTGGAGGATAACCTATATCATTAGTTGCACTACTCAATTATTTCATTTGCAAGATTCATCCCCTTAAGTGTCGTTCTTTGTGTACTATAGTCATAACATGGTTGTATATTCATGTGAGGCTAACTTTAGGTTCATCTGTAGGGAATTTTATATACCCAATTATGCATGGAAGAAAATTCCATATGAGGGTGTAGTTTGATGTCATAATACTATAAGGGGTGTGAATAAAGGTCACAAGGGTGTTAAATTATATTATACTACTTGTATTTTATACATGTATCCTTCCTCAACATTTGATATATCATCTTAATCGTAGTTTTTGGTGCTATTTAAAAATCCTAGAGCATGTCTCTAGACTAAAAATGTATGGTTAAAATCCATATGCATGGTGGCTTAGGAACTGGCTTTAATACCATTTGTATTAATCCTTAACCCTTATAATTGGATCATGAAAAATATATTTGGAGATTATAAATGGAAAAAGTAGGCATAAGAGACAAATATTATGAAATATGTGAAATATGCACTTGGACTAATAATGGTCAAAGAAAGAAAACAATGTTCACATGCCTCTTAAGGGAGGGTGACTTTTCATGGAGAAGAGGTCCAATTACAACAATAAGCAACAAAAATTATTACATAGCCTCCTCACTCTTTAATGATTATCAGTAGAAAAATCTATACTGCTTGTGGTCCCATCATTAATGAGTACCAACCACCTAGTGGGCCTTATTTGATAGATATGACCGTTTTATGTTGAATAACTATCCATTACCTATCTAAAGGGCCTTCTTTGAAGAATATATATGCATACATTAATTAAATAACTCCAAAGTACCAAAAATTATGGAGGTTAGGATAGGACCCTAAAATTTGGGTTTCCCCTTAAGGTGGATCTAGGGTGGATTCTTCCTAAGGAGGTGGTGAATGGTATACTAATTCAAACTCTAGGGTGGTATCCTCATAATTTTCTTTTGTGTGTTAGGTTGGGAAACACAAATTTGAAATATTTGATGTCCCTTAAATGTATTCCATTTGAAATACTTCTCATCACAACTATAGAAAACTTAGAGGTGTTTACAGTTGGATTCTTGTTTTAGAATCAACTTGTGGGCATGCAAGGGATGAGAGGGAAAATGAGGTTGTTGTGGATGATAGAGAGGGCATGGGTAGGGAATAAAACGAGACATTTTGGCCTATGCATTGGTCACCACCTATGATTTCTAGCTTGTTGAGAATCCACCAATCAAGTAGCTTTCTATGCCATTAAGACCCTACATGTTTTAATCTCCTTCTTCATACCATGACTAAAACATTCTAGGAAAAAGTAATAGGCCATGTCATTTGAATATATGGATAACTATTAAAATTTTTCTATAAAGTCTTGCATTGTGCATATTTGGTGCAATTTCATAAACCTTCCTTAATAATGAGGGTTTATTTTCAAAATGAGCATAGATGGCTTTAATAAAATAGGTCTAGGCAATGTATTCCCCATTATGTTTCTTATGTCATTGAATGATCCGAATTGGATCATTATATTACTTTTTTCCATCTCGATGCATTTGGAGTGGCAAAAGTGGAGGAATCAACTCATGGGACCATTTTCACCGGCGGGACCCAGTTTGGCGAAACAGGGTCTGAAACCTTCTGGGAACGTTTTTGAGGCATCAAACGACATTTTTTGGGGGTAAAAATTTTCCGCTCAAGCTCCGAAAATTTTCATGCTATTATGCACATAGAAATATTTTCAACGATGCAAGAAGCACATTAATCAGAGTTCGTATGCAAAATTTACAACACTCAGAAGTTGACCTTCCTATTTTCACACCTATAGTTCGGGAGGATGCCACATCAGCCCCAATTATTCATGGAAAAGGAGTTAGCCACGTGTTTGTTATTTAAAATAATATAGAAGAGTCTATTTTGTAACTCTAGTTAAGAGTTGATGTAGTCAAACTTAACCACTAGTAGGCTATCGAGCTATGTTATAACCGGACCACTAGGAGGAAGAGGCATTCCATTATTTCGAGAGAATTTTGTTCCATAGTTGAGCAAAGATAGCTAGAAGAGATAGGAGGTAGAGCACATAGAGAGGATCTATGCATTATAGCAGCCCATGGTCCATAAACATTACTTCTTTGTATTTGCAACCATATTTCCAAACAGAGAAAGAGAGCAAAGCAACCTCACCTTCCAGCTTGGTTTTTTCCTGAAAGGGTTTCCCAAAGAGCATATCTTGTGTATTATGTGTGTGTGAGCTTATTTTTTATTTCTCTACTTTTTTGATTGATTTAATTTTACATGCATGCACTAATTACAGTTAATTTTACAGATGTAAAAATTAAATAAAAGTGTAATAGTGTAGAATCTCATATTTTTAATATAATATTATTAGATTTGTTGTGATGAATTTTCCAGTGGAATATCCATGACAATTTATAGATCATTGACACTATTGAATGTTCCCGATCCAAGTAGAACACACACATGTTAAGTTTCATGAATTCATTAGTAATACCTTGGAGGGAGAAGTAGTGTTCCATTTACGTAATACAACATGTTGCGTTAGAATCGTCAAAATCATTTAGATTTACGTTGGTATATCTATGCCACACATGGTGATCTTGAAAGGATTATTGATATCTATGATTATCTTACTAATTATCTAATGGTCCTCATTTAAAATAAGGTGGCATCATACATTGATTGACTAACTCCTAACTACACTGAAGTAGAGAGGTTAGGGTAGGACCCTCACATCCTCTAAAGCTACAATGACACAAAAACACTCAATATTATTGTTGGTTCATATAATATAAAGGATAACATGTTTAATTAATTAATTGTCAGGGCCGTTCAAATTCCATGCACTTATGGAAGAATTAGAGTTTCTTTTAATTCTACTATTTATGTCAATAGTAGGAATAAAATGAACCTAAAAATCTTACCTATTTTCAACTCCAATAAAGGGATAAACAAATAAATAATTTACACCTACTATTTATTTACTTGGAAAACAAAATATGGAAATAATGATAGACACTAGGTCAAAGGAATGACTTTTTTTCAATAAAAAAACGAACCAAATATATACCAACAATACATGGGTGAGGTGAAAATAAGTTAGATAATGCTAGTATGAGATGATATTTAAGGAAGATAAGGTCAAGGAAGTGGACATGGATCAAGAAATTAGTTTTTAGAGGTTGCAATGCCTTAACCGAGGATGGCAACTAAGAAACAAACTAGTAGAGTTTATAAAATGAGACTATGACACGACACTAAGAAATACAACTCAAATGAAGGAGTATAATGTTAAGGCATATGTGGTTATGGAGGTGAAAATGTGTCAAAGGATGGGTTTTGAGGGATTTGAGATTTATAAACATGTAATCAAATGCGTGGAAATACAGTAAATCTAAGATGGGTTGAAAAACAATGAAAGACATATGGCATGATACAAAATTATGGGGGAATGAACTATGTCAAATGAATCTAAATAGGGGGTTTGATATGGTGTAAAATAAATAGAGAAAGTCCAATGAAATAATTAAGTTAGATTAACAAGATTTAGGTGATTAAGAAGTGGGAAAATGTAGGGGTTTACATTTGTAGAAAATAGAGGTTAGGAGAACATTGTTAGGGAGATGAAGACTATCATAACAATCTAAAAAAATTGGAGGAAACAATAAAAGAAAAGAGAAATCACCACATAGATGGAATCAAAACATCAAGAAATAGTGTGTTTATTATTATGGAAACTTGACATTAACACAAATTTCAAGGCACTAGGACAATAAGAGCTCAAAAAACATGGGAAGGAGGGGTAATAAAAGGGGAATCCAAGGTAAACATTAGGTTCAATTTGAAATTTTTAACATGAATCATGAGATTAAAAGTGAACACTTCTATTGGGAGTTAAAAATTATTGAATTACATTCAAATAAAAGTAATAGTGATTAAGAACCAATTCCAAAGATATGAGGCAGGTCTCAACCTTTCAAAATTGATTAAATTTCCAAAATGCTCACCTATATTCCTAATGCCTCTATGTTATTGTGGTGAAAACTAGTGGATAAAAGTTCCCATGAATTTCTCCATTGATCATAAGGAAATTAATATTGAAGCATTCCTTGAAAAAATTTACTAGAAAATTTGTATTTAAGATGTAAATTTAACATTGAAAATGGATGAAAATAGGAATTCTAAAGGAGTTGATTCAAATTTCATGGCTTATGGTTCCACCCTTATATGCACAATTCCATAACTTTTAATAATGGTTATGCAAGGTTACTATTGCATGAGAGACTAGAAAGAGTAGAAAAGGTGGGCGAAAGGGGTTGATGTAACCTTTACATAAGTAAATATAGAGATACAATGCAAAGAAAAGACAAGATACAACCATATATCTTATAGGAAAACTAACAATAATAGCTCCAAATTTTAAATAATAAAATGAATGAGAGATAAATAAGAGATACATAAGACTAGGGAATTTAGGTTTAAGTATTATTGTACTTCTCTTCATACATCATTTGTTGTTCCACATTGATCTAGAATTTAATTTTCTTATCTTCTTGGATGATTATACCCATGTTTATATGCACATTTTCCATCCTTTCTCAATCACTTGTAGCATCTTCCCAATGGTATGCACATGCATTATTTTTACTGTTAATAACTCATAAAAATTGCATTTAGTTTTATTTATTTATTATTGTTATTATTTTAAATCATGAGTAAATCATGAAGATGAAGTGTCACCATGAACATGGAAATCGCCTTGGTGGATGTACCCGTTTATGATGTATTTCGATCCATTTTGGGTCCTATTTATCTAAAGCTATAGTATGATACTCATAATGGGATCTTTTTTATCTTGTGGTAAGTGTCTAGCAATGAGAAACCTTCTTAAATAAGTTTTATATTCCAATCAAGGAAATTTTGGATTATCCACTAGTTTGCTCTCCATTTTAAACTATATTTTAGCATTTAATAATTTTCTAATTAGTTTTAAGACTATATATTGGTTTCTTCATCTAATACAGGTGACGTTTTTAAGGAAACTGTGGGAAGTACATATTATGTGGCTCCTGAAGTATTGCAACAACACTATGGACCAAAAGTAGATATATGGAGTGCTGGTGTGATACTCTATATTCTTCTCTCTGGCACTCCTCCATTTTGGGCAAGTTAGTATATAATCAAAAATACATTAGAATGGTATCACTTGAACTACTTATCATAATAAGAAACCATGCATGAAACATTACACATATTTAAGTTTACTTTCAAAGTGTGCTAAGGAAAATTATGAGTTTGCACTTGACAGAGACAGAACGTGATCTACTCAAGGCTATATTACATGGAAACATTGATTTTGATCGTGAACCTTGGCCATCTATTTCTAGTGGAGCAAAAGATCTAATCAAAAGTATGCTCAAGCGAGAAGCCAAGGAGCGTATTACAGCTTCTCAAGTTTTAAGTATGTTATGTTATGATGAAGGATTATTTTATTGGATACTAGAAAAACTTCATTTTTCATGGAAAATTATAATACATTTGATTTCTAATGGAATCTTCATACGTTTTTACAATATCTAATTAGTTTTTGGGCATGACCTTAGACCATCCATGGATGAGAGAAGATAATGTGACCCCAAACAAACCACTTGCAAATGATGTATTAGTTAGGATGAAGCAATTCAGTGCAATGAACAAGCTTCAAAAAGTTGCTCTAAAGGTACGCTTTTACATATAACTAGACAAATTAAAGTTCCATTTGTATATGATCTAAATTTCTTAGTCTTATGATAGGTTATTGCTGAAATTTTATCAGAAGAGGAAATAATGGGTTTGAAGGAGATGTTCAAGAGTATGGACACTGATAATAGTGGCACAATCACATTTGAGGAATTAAAGATTGGCCTTGGAAGACTAGGGTCTAAAGTATCAGAGTTAGAAGCTAAACAATTGATGGATGCTGTAAGAACCTATGAATTTTCCTTTTATAAAATAAATTTACACGACATTGATCTAGGGAAATATTCATATCTTTTGTACCTTTTTGATCTAGTAGTGTCTACTTGGACTTCTATTCATATGATATTTGTGTTGATTATTCTAGGTAGATGTAGATGGGAATGGGACAATTGATTATATTGAGTTCATCACAGCTACAATGCAGAAGAATAAAATGTACAAAGAAGATCATCTACATACTGCCTTTCAATATTTTGATAAAGACTCAAGCGGGTAAATTTCCAAAAAAGCTTATATAATTTTACTTTACTTTTTATTTTATAACATTAATTTCTTTCCAATATTTTTATAAAGAAAAAATGTTATTTCTAAATTCATTTGGGATTTCTCTAGATACATTACAAAGGAGGAGTTAGAAGAGGCATTAAGTAATTATGGAATGGGTGACAAAAATATTATTAAAGAGATAATTGCGGAGGCAGATATAGACAATGTAAGTACCTTCTTGTTATAAAGTTATGCCAATATTTTAAATCTTATAATGCATATAAAATAGGTGAGTAATGCTAATTATCATAGGTATGCCAATATTTTAATTCTTATAATGCATATAAAATAGGTGACTAATGCTAATTATCAACGTGTTTGAATGTTTAGGATGGACTTATTAACTATGATGAGTTTTCAACAATGATGAAGAAAGGAAACCAAGACAACAAAAGACATGAAATAATCATTGGGCCTCCAAAACGTAGATAGTGCTCAACACAATATGCATTTTTGGAGGAGTCAATAAGTTCTTGTGTAGAACCATTCTTTTTTTCTTGAATGGATCACAATTAAAAGTCAATATATTTTTAAGTTTTGGGAATGAATGTAGTTTGTAATTTCACAAATGTTAATTTCCTTGTGAGTCGTAAGTATATATATCTAGTTCTTTTATTTAGATGAGAATACTCTCTTGTATTGTGATTTCATATTTATAATATATGCATTGAGATTTAGAATTATTTTATGTAACTAGTAGTTGGGTGCATTTAATGAGTCATTTTTTGTCAAGGAATAAATTAAGTTAATGGAGATATAGATAGATTACGCTAGAGTGCATAATCTAATTTGTATTATTTGATGATGAGCATGGTACGATAACAATTGTAACTTAGCTTCTCAATTTTTTGTTTCAGAATTATCATGATCACCTTTGAGTGCATAAATATAGAGTTGATGGACATTTATAAAGATGTATTGATGATTTTTCTATGCATCTCTAATTTTTCCTCTTTAGTAGGTCTAAAACATAAAGTTGATATCATTGGAATTTTATTGGTAATTTTTAGATCTTTTATTGAAAAATGTATAAAGAGCCTTAAGTTTTACCTTTTTCTAAATATTGAAAAAATTGCTTCGAGCCCTTTATGTGGAGATATATAATTTTGTGTTTTATATATGTTTTGATATGCATATGGCCTCTATGTGGAGGCCATAGTGTCATCTTGTTTGACCACCTTCCACATTCAACACCAAATTGTTATGTATATGTAGAAGTTCTCACTTCATACCTTTTTTCTTACATGCACATCCCCCACATATGACACCATTTTCCTATGAAAATGAAGATGCTCTCCACCATCCTTCGATTCACCATCTCGTATACTCCATATACCATGTGATTTTGCACATAGATGCATAACTCATCACTTTATAATCCCTTTGTTTTATCCTCACATTCTATTACATCCCACATGTTCTTACATGTGGATAGGGGGATATGGGGGTTTATGCTTCTTCATTGATACTAGTTAATTTTGCATCCACATTCCCATTTTTCTACTTAATTTTGACTATAAATGGCATCCTCATTTAAAGTTTAATATGATAATGACTAAGTGATAATGTTGCTATGTATGGAGAATTTAATCACCTATTATGAGGTCCATTGATGTGCCGTCTTCAAAAGGACAAATAAAGAGTTAAGTTATACATGTCCTTTGTTTCCAATGATTCGGTACATATAAGGAATGTGACATGAAACCTAGAAGAAAATTTAAGCGTTTTTGTGGAGACTATTAAAGTGTTGACTCATGATTAAGAATGTTTTCATTGGTGTTTTTGTTATTTATGGTACTTGAGAATGTAGGGAGAAGACTAGAGGAAAATATACTATGTACATTTTTATGCCAACGTTTCAAATCCGGAAGTCATTAATGTTCTCAGCAAAGGTATGGGGTTTGCGGTAACTCCTAAAAACCTTCCTATTGAAAAGATGATATGCAGTATAGAAGATGGGATTAGTAACCTTCCTGTAGATGATAAAGAAGCATTGAGGCAAGAATTTTCTCTCATCATGAGGAAAGCCAAAACTCCCAAAAGCAACCTGAGTAAGGAAGAACAAAAAGCCTTCAAAACCTTGCGGAGCAATGACAAGATTGTGGTTCTTAAGGCAGATAAAGGAGGAGCAACGGTCATCTTGGATAAAGAAGACTATGTATGTAAAATGAATGAGCACCTAAAATGTGGCAGTTATAAGAAGCTGAACAGTAATCCCATCCCCAAAATCATGAAGGATGTAAAAAAGATCATCTCAGATTCCAACCTTGACGATAAAATAAAAAAGAAATTAATCCCTTCTTGTGAATCCATCCCTAGAATCTATGGATTACCCAAGATCCATAAAGAAGGTGTCCCCCTTAGACCAATGGTAAATACTATTGGCTCCCCAACCTATGAACTTGCCAAGTATGTTGCTAAAATTCTTAAACCACTGGTCGGGAATACTGATTCTTTCATCAAAGACTCCCAGGACTTTGTAAATCTTATTAAAAATCAGAGGTTAGAGTGTGATGACATCCTTGTTAGTTTTGATGTGGTATCCTTATTCACCAAGATTCCTCTTGATGAAGCCATTCAGGTTATAAAAGATGTTACTGATCCAGGGACTGCAAAATTGGCTGAAATCTGCTTAAGGTCAACCATGTTCACCTTCCAAGGAGTATTTTATGAGCAGACATCTGGTGTGGCAATGGGTTCACCCCTCTCGCCAATTGTGGCCAACCTATACATGGAATACTTTGAAAAGAAGGCCCTTGAATCATATCCTCTAAAACCAGCCTGGTGGAAGCGTTTTGTCAATGATACAAATATAAAATGGACTCATGGTAAAACAAAGCTTAACAAGTTTTTCATTCACCTAAATTCTATCTCTCCAGAAATAAAATTTACTATGGAGCTTGAGGAAAACATGAGCATCCCATTTTTAGACGTTCTAATCATCAGAAAAGAAGATGGATCTTTAGGGCATAAATTTTTCAGGAAGTCAACCCACACAGAAAGTTACCTCCATGCTGAATCCCATCATCACCCAGCCCAGAAGTTTGGTGTTCTAAACACTCTTGCCATCAGAGCCCTTCGAATCTCTGACTTAGAGCATCTAAACGAAGAAAAGAGGCATTTGGTTTTTACATTTAAGAGCATAGGCTAAAAAGAACAAGAGATTAAAAGAGCCATAGAAAAAGCTGAAAGAAGGGTGTTATCTCATGAACCTAAGGCTCAGGACCAACCTCAGGATGGAAAAGTCTTTCTACCTTATATCCATGGAGTTACAGACAAGATCGCTAAAATCCTAAGAAAGAAAAACATCATCACGCATTTCTCGGCCCCAGGGACTATTAGACAAGGTTTGAGGTCTGTAAAAGATGATATTGACAAACATCAGCTAAAAGGGGTCTACAAAATCGATTGTTCATGTGGAAAAAGCTACATTGGTGAAACAGGTCGCTCCCTCCAGACAAGGCTCAAGGAACATGGCGCTGATATTAGGAATGAAAGAACTCGTACTTCAGCTTTGGCAGAGCACTCCTCAAAGACCAAACACCATATCTACTTGGAGAGCGCATCAATTATCGCAAGGGAGGAGCAGCAGCAGAGACGAAAGATCAGAGAAGCACTTGAAATTATCAAGCATCCTCATAATCTGAACAGAGACAACGGTATGGAGATTAGCGGTAGCTGGCTTCCCTTGATCAAAGAATCAAGATCACACTCATCCCAGGTACGCATTTAAGTAGGTAAGATTTGCTAATTTCAGAAAAGTCAATAACCCTAGTTTAATATTAACAAATATAGTAATAATCCTTAAAATATAATTAACCTTAAAATACAATTAAAATTCAATAATTCATGAGCTCCTATATACTAATTTATTAATTTATTAATTATCATATTTATTAATTATATTAATAAATTATAAATAATTAATTATTAGGGTTATTAATTTATTATATACATATATATTAACATAATCATAAACATTAACTATTTATTATTAGTTATAATCTTTCTCTATGATCTCTACAATTATTTATTAAATTATAAAATTAATTAAAGTTAATAAAATTAAATTAATAAAGTTAATAAAATTAGATTAATCTAATGTCACTTATATATGGATATATATTATTAACATTAGCTATTTTATTAAAATTTTAGCTATTTATTAAATTATTTTTTATTATTTATTAATTTATTAATTAATAATTAAATTAAATTAAATAAATTAAAATTAAATTAATAATAAAATGAATAATTTTAGTAATTATTTTATTTTAATTAAATTAATTAAATTATTAATAAATAATTATGTCCTTTCGTGTATTGGTTAGTAATTATTTATTTTAATTAAATTAAAATTAATAAAATAAAATTAATTAAGTTAATAAAATTAATTTAATAAAATTAAATTAATTTAATGTCACTTATATATTGATATTCACTTATTAACATTAACTATTAGTTATAATTAGCAATTATTATTTTAATTTAAATTAATAAAATTAAAATTAATAAAATAAAATTAATAAAAATTAATTAATATATTTCCCAGCCGACCTTGTGCTTATCCTTGGGAAAATTTATCCCCATTAGTATTTATTCATTCTAAATCAGCTCATCTTTTATCATCATTCTTTAGTCCTGAAGATGGGTCCCATTTGGGATTTGAAACGTTGGCATAAAAATGTTCATACTGTGGATTCTCCGGTAAATGATTCAAAAGATGCAAACCACAGATCTCTCAAATCCAAAATATACTATGTACTTGTTGATAGTGTTGGAAGTCTGCCAAAATAGGTGGTCTCCCTAGTATGAAGTCCCAATTAGATCTCATACCTTTTGGAGTAGGAGCCCTTTCTAGATAATAGGCCCAACCACCATTATTCTTAGAGCTTTTTCTTGGTTTCAGTTATCAACACAAGAGATTATATGAAAAAGCATACCAACAATAAACAAATAATAGAGCAAAGATAATTTGACAATAATGCGCACAGGCTTACTAGCTCTCATTATCAATAACATATATTTATACATGAGGAGAGGTATTCTATCTCCTAAAATCTCTTAATCATTTCCTATAATCTCTCAAAAATCACTCCATAATTCTCTCCACAAATTTCTCATCAATCATTCATAAAACTCTCTACAATTCTCTCATCAATCATGCATATATCACTCCATAAATCTCTCACTAAAAATAACAACGTTAATAAGTTCAAATGGATCATTATTCTAGCATTTATCCCCCAGAATGATCATTTGGAAATATTCCAAGATCATTTCTAAACTAGCAGAACTTTTCCTTAGATAGTGCTTTGGCGAATACATCAGTTACCTATTCATATGTTCTATAGTACTTGATCTTGATCACTCCATGATGAACCAAATATTGAACAAAATGATACTGGATATCAATATGCTTGGTATTCTTATAGAAAACTAAATTCTTATTTATTTGAATAGAACTTTGGTTATCACAAATCAACTAAGTGGGTTTCTCTTGTTTCTCATGTAGATCCTCTAGAATTCTTCTCAACCAAATTGCTTCACATGCTACGATTATTGTTGCTTTATACTCTACTTCTTTTGTGGAGAGAGAAATTGTAGGTTGCTTGTTTGTACTCCAAGTAATTATTTTTGAACCAATGCTAAATTAATACCTTGATTTTGATTTCCTATCATCCATGCATCCATCCCAATATGAATCTATATAACCAACTAGCCTGAAATATTTTGTAGACTTGGACACCAAACCATAACTAATTTTACTATGTAAATATCCTCCTCTTTGCTGCTTTCCAATGCAATTCCATAGGTTTTTCCATAAATCTTGATGACATATTGACCTCAAATGAAATATCCTATTGGGTTGTAGTTAAGTATATTAAACTTCCAACCAATTGATGATACAAAGTAACATCAACTGAATTAGAGTCCTCTTGTCCATATAACTTCAACCCAACTTCCAAAGGTGTTGTTGTTGGCTCGGAACTCAAGTCCTATGTATACTTGGCTTATGACATGAAAATACCATCTTCCTTTTGCCAAACTCCAATACTAAAGAAATAATGTAACTCACCAAGATTTGTCATCTCAAACTCAACAACCATATATGACATAAATATTTTAAATAGTTCAACGTTGTTCCCTTTGTAAATTAAATCGTCAACATATAAGATAACTACCAAAATGTCCTGTCCTTATTGAAAGATATAGATATTGGGCTCAGATAAACTTTTAACTAAGCCATGATCCTAAAAATGCTTATCAATTCTTGAATACCATTCCCTTGGTGTTTTCTTAAGACCATAGAAGGCCTTCTTCAACTTATAAACATAATATTGTTTTCTTGGCACTTCAAAACCTTTAGGTTGCTTAAAATAAATTTCTTCATCGACATAACCGTTCAAAAAAGCTAATTTAACATCCATTTGAAAAATAGGTCATTTGTACTGAGCAACTAATGAAATATCATCTTAATTGTATCCAACTTTGCTACTAGGGAAAATGTTGCAATATAATCAATCTCTTTGATACAAATGGAAATTTGCATCCACCCATGGTATTCATCCACCCATTGAATTCACCCATGGTATTGTAACTCAAAAAATATATAAGTAAGAAGCTTCACTTTGTAAAAGGACAGATTCTCCACCACAATGTAGCTGTTACAGTTCTTCTGTATTTTAATAAAAAGTTTCTTTGTGTTTTTTTACTATGTGTCATCCTCATTTTTCTAGAATTTTAATCGTTAAAATTTACAAATATAAGTCAACAGATTTCTACCAAGTAGTCCAACAAGAAAATTATTTCGAGGTCCATTTGTTAGGCCATGCATTTTCAGTCTCACAGTTGGCCCACAAACATTATAAGGTATCTCTATCCTCAGACCATCATTCATCATGATTTTGGGTCACCAACAAACCTAAGGTTATGGGTCAACCACACAAAACCCTTGTCATCAAAGTCCATTTGTTAGGTCACACACTATCAGTATCACAATTGGTCACAAGTATTACATGGTATCTCTATCCTTGGATCTTTGTTTGTTATGGTTATGAGTCATCCACAAACCCACAGATCATTGAAGTCCATTTTCTAGGACACACACTATCAATATCATGGTTGGTCACAAGTGCCATTACATGGTATCTCTATCCTCATATCTTCATTCATTACGATTATGGGTCAGCCACAGAAAACCCTTCTCTTTAGTGGCTCTTCATACTCAACAAAGACTTCTGAAGAGGGAACTTCATGCAATGGGGACCATTGCTTCTTAAGGGGGGGTGAATGATCCAAATAGAAAGTGGCATCCACCCATGTATTCATCCACCCATGGTATTTATCTACCCATGGAATTTACCCATGGTATTGTAACTCAAAAAGGCTATAATTAATAAGTTTCATTTTGTAGAAGGATAGATTGTCCACCACAATGTAGCTGTTACAATTCTTCTTTGTTTTAATAAAAAAGTTTCTTTGTGGTTTTTTTTTACTATGTCTTCCTCTTTTTTTTAGCATTTCAAATTTTCAGATCTTGGGGACCTCTACGATCTGGATCATCCTTCTTTTTGTGCATATCCCTTTGCAACTAAATGGGTCTTGTACTTATAAATTGCACAATTTAATTTATACTTTGTTTTATAATCCACTTAGTGCTAATTACACATTTCCCTTTTGGCAATTTGATGAAGTCATGTATCATTTTTCACCCAGGAATCCAATTTTTCTTCCATAGCTTCATTCCATTTTCCCTTTCTTGATTCTTTTGCATAAACCTATTGTTTGGTAATTTAATTAACCTTAAATTACTTGCATAAATTATCGACCAAGGCTAGTAGATTGATGAAGTATAAGTGCATTGTATGTGCTAGAAGTCCTAGTTTTCCAAAATGAATTAAGTTGTCAATGCACATGATTGAATTATTTATTGAGACTAATTCTGTAAAATATGATTGCACTCTTATAGAAATTGTATCTAATTATGAAATCCACACAACCAATAAAAATCTCGGAATTATAAATCACTTTCACACTTGTAAAACGAAATTCAATTCATGAAACACACACACTCTGCTATATATCTGAAATATGCTTTGTAAGAATCAATTTATCTACAAATATAACACACTCTTGAATGAAAAACCAAATAAATTGAATCTCTGCTTAAATATGTTCATACTTTCTCATTACTTATAAATCACTCATGCTTGAAATATAACCTACAAATAAATCCTTTGTTTTATGAAATACAGTTTTATTCTAAGTGCAAACTCACACTATTGCTATCACCACTGTTAAACTCAATTCATGTGTTTCCTGAATTAATAAAGGAAAATAATTAATGAGACAGTCCTTTATATTACTGCTATCAATTTAGAATCAATAAAGGAAAACATTCTAAAGGATGCATTGATTTAATCAGAAGGTAATCTTATGAAATTATACAGAAATTCTACTAAAACAAACAAGAAACCTTATTGCCTGAGGGGGCCCTCCATAAGTAGGTGGTCATGAGATTTGATCGAACAAGCAACCATGCATTGAAACGAAAATGATTCCTTTATAACTGGATTAAAAACAGAGTTTTGAAATTTCACCGCCGCATAAAAAGTCACTATGTTTGTGTCTGTTACGAGGTCTTTTATAAAGACCGTATCATTAAATGTTTAGAGCTCTATGCCTATCCTTGCTGAAAGAATGCTAAAATTAACTATGAAAATATATCATTAAAAAATTCGCTCACAAATTTCTATTAACAAAGCAAATCGTGAGGTGTATATCTCATTCCTTGCTCACCTGTTATAGTTGACAGAGTTGACTTTATCCTTGACCACGTAACTGTAAGCTTATTTTATCAATTTGGTTCATGAAGGTAGGAGATATTTCTCTCTGCAGCTGGCACCTTGTAACTTATCAAACCATGGACTTGGCTACAAAATTAGACATTAGGTGCAGAATCATCCCAATTCCGTAGCTAAAGCAAATATTAGACTAATAATAAAGAACATTATCGACTTATGAAATACAAGACAATTATATAGCTGGGATGCCATAAATCATGTGATTTGATGCCCATTGAGTGATTATGATGGTCAAAGAAGAATAAATAGGTTAAAAATCATGTCAAAAAGAAGCAACTATGAGGCTCAACATTCCAACCCTGGGTAGTCCATTTACCTTGGCCATGAAGGATTTTGTAACCACTATTTTGATGTCCCCGATTTCTGCTTTAGTTCCATCAAAGGCTCGGGCAAAAGACTTGGTTACCGCTTTATCATAGCCATCAAAATTTTCTATAAAATCCAACCATTGCGCCTGTTGTAGCATTTGCTTGACCTGTGGGTACCCTTCCATAAACTTCTTTCCACTCGGCTCTGTTCTAACAATGACTCCCATGTTGGTGAAGTTTTACTCCACAATTTCTTCTTTGACAAGGTTTTGTAATGATATCATTTCAGAAATACGAGTATGGATGAGAGTGAAATGGTAAATGGAAATGAGTAAAATGACTCTTGAGAAAACAGAGTATGAATGGATATTAGTGATCGGAATTATCAATGAAATAGGGTTTAAAAAATGAAGTGTTTGCGTAATGATAAATGGAAAATGGGATTTTCCAGCTAACTTCATTGATATGACATGATATTTATAACTTAGTATGAAGTTAGAACAATAATCATTATTTCTAATGGCAGTACAATTTCTATATTATTTCATAATATATTTTTTTACCTTTATTATTAAATCCAATATTTACATACCTTCAAGTTTTTTATTCTAATACTTGATTGTTCTTTTTGAATTGTCCTCAGATGCTTTCAATTGTAGGCTTGGTCATTCCCTTACGCTAAAATCTTCGATTATCCCCGTAAATGATTCTTGTCAATATCAGTTGTGGAATTTTTTCAAAGAGGCAGATTCTCAACAATTTTGTAGCTACTTATTCTGAAAAGAAAAAAATAGAGGGATATAAATAAAATGGGGATTAGAATAGGATTGATTTTTTTTTTAGGGTGCCAAGAATACTTGGGTTTCACCCTAGATTTTTTGTATAAACATGCCAACATTGTTGGTTTTCATGTTATACAATTTTTATTATTATTATTATTATTATTATTATTTTCATTCTTTTTTTTAGAAAACAAAAGCTTTACAGATCAAGTTGGAGAGGAAGGAAAATCCTTCCTAATCATCTTCAAATCAATATTGTCTTGCATGTTTTTAAGAAATTCTTCTTTTTTCAATGGTTTGTGATAAATTCTCAACTGGTGACCCTTTAAGAGGAAGGTCGCTCTTTCTTCATCAATGGTTATGAACCTGACTACACCATTATCAAAGACAGTTTCAATCTCATTAGGCCCAAGCCAATGAGTTTGAAATTTTCCTTGAAAATCTTTAAACTTTGAGTCAAAAAGTAATTCCCAATCTCCTGGTTGAAATTTTATTTCCTTTATGTACTTGTCATGCCACCAAGATCTTTGTTGTTGAACTATGTTGGTTCTTTGAATAACATCTTGTCTTATCTCATCTTGTTCATTGAATTGCTCCATTCTTTGTTTCTATGCTTCAAATACATCGACACCTAATTTAGCTATTGTCTTGAAGGTATTTACCTAGAACTCAATAGGAAATAAGATTTTCTTCTCATAACAAGTTCATATGGAGTATGTCCTGTAATGTTTTTCCATGTGGTACGGTATGCCCTTAAAGCTTCTAGAAGGTTTTTTGCGCAATTGCTTCTATGAAGATGCACGATCTTGGTAAGAATTGCTTCAATTACTTTATTGGTGGATTCCACCTGTCCATTTTCCTATGGAGGATATGGAGTGGATTTCTAATGTTTGATTTTATATTCCTCCATTATCTTTTGTACCAACTTGGATGTAAATTGAGTACCTTGATCTGTCACAATTTCCCTTGCAACACCAAAATGAGAAAAAACATCCTCGAAAAGAAATGAAACTACAACATTTTCAGTAGCAAAAGAAAGTGCTTTAGCTTATACCCATTTTGTAACAAAGTCAGTGCAAACAAGAAGGTACCTTTTTTGTTTAGATGGTGCATTAATTGGAGCAACAAAATGTAGAGCTCATTTCTCAAAAGGTTGAATGAGTACCTGAGGTTGCAGAGGAATTTCATCTGAAGGAATATGTTTCCCCATTCTTTAACAACTATCACATCTCTTTACATATTCTTTGTCATCTTTGAAAAGGGAAGGCCAATAATATCCTAAGAGAAGGATTTTTTGAGCAGTTCTTATATCAACGAAGTGTCCTCCACATGGTTCATCATGACAAGCCTTTAATACCTTTGATACTTCATCTTCTTTGACACATCTTCAAATAATCAGATCTGGCCCTATTTTGTAAATTCTCCATTTATCCATGAGTAAGATGAACTAATTTGAATTACCTTTCTTTTCTCTTGAGGAGACAAATATAATGGAAACTTTCCTATAGACAAATAATTAGCAATATCTGCAAACCAAGGAGATTTAATAGATACTGCAAAAATATATTCATTATTAAGGAAAATTATCTTCTATAGGAACATCATTATTATCATTTTGAATCCTAGATAGAAAGTCAACAACTGTATTTTGTTTCCCAGGTCGATCCAAAATAGTAATATTGAATTCTTGTAACAACAATAACCATCTCCCGGATGTGGGTGCTAACCAGCTAGAATAAGTTGATGGGACGGGGGTATCAAAGCAGCCACATGCCAACCATGCGCAGAGGCGACCTAGAAGGTGCTGGCGTAGGACATCCCTGGAAGGTGAATTTAATAGCTATGGGACGGCAGATTGGGCGCATTAACGCTCCGACCTCATCCGACTGCGTTGCAGAGTTTGGCTTTGATCCAGAATTGAATGCCTCTTTAATGGCGGGCGACCTCTGAGGGCGAGCATGGAGTCCTATAAGCAGAGGCAGCCCTGGCATCACTATACTCACTTGGCCAGGGTCTGGGGTTCTCGTTCAGTCGCCGGTGCTGGCAAATTCAGGACATGGTCTGTTTTATTCCTTCCCAGGTCTGCTGGTTCAGGTTGTTTATGCTCCTGCGGGTCTTTTTCAATTCCATTCGGCTCGGGAATACCCTGTCAATATGGTTAGGAACCGTCAGAGGATGCTGAGCTGTCGCGAATCTAGTTGTGGAGGGTCTTCGTGGCCCTCAGCTGAAGCGGAAACCCATACTCCCTGCCATTGCCCTCATTACCACTGTCTCTGCCATTGCTCGTGTCTTGGAGGTGCTAGTTCTCTCAAGCATAGCCAATTCATGGAGGCCAGCTCACCTGGGACTTCGTCTGCTCCTTACTTTGGCTCTGCAATTTTCTCCTTCGATAGCCCCCTGAACCGTCCGCTAATTAACGCCCATGTCTCTGTTCTGTTTATCGATGAAGCCCTGGACGAGGGCGGCTCAAGTGCTTCGCCATATTTCGAAGCTCCGGGTGACATAGCCAAAGCAACTGACCAGCCCAAGGCAGACAAAGGGAGGGGCGTGGAAATGCCAGACCCTCAGCTGGAAAGAAGCCAGGAGCAGCCTGAAGCGGCCGAGGTGAAAGAAAGAAAGGTTGGAAGAGGAGGAATACGGACCATGCCCAATTGTGGAGGAGGAGCTGGAGGATTAGTCCATTGTGACGTCTCAGGTTCTGATGCTCGGAGGTGGTTCTGGTTCTTTCCTTTCTTTGGTCATGTCGTTTTGTCCATTTGTCTCTGGCTCGTCTACGTTTCAACTAGTTTTTATGTCAATGTGTCTTAGTGGCAATCTGCCATCGCTGAGGAGTAGGGCCGGTTACTTTCTAGTTTGGTCTTCTGTTTTGTGGACGGTTAATATTGTGCAAGGGTGTCAGTTCTGTCCTCCCCTACGTGGGAATGATTTTTGGTCTCAAATGCCCTGTGAGGGCATGAAACAAGTAGTCCTCTTTTCTGGCTACGCTTGGTTGATCCAGTTTGCCATTCTCTCCGACAGATGGATCTCACAGAAAGCTGTCATGTAAATGTACTCTGGTTTTTATGTAAATAATAGAATATTTTAATTCAGAAACAAAAACAAAAATAACCATCTTGTAATTCTGTCATTAGGAATTGTTTTATTCATTAAGTACCTAATTGAAGAATGATCTGTATGTACAAAGTTTTTGTAAACAACGATGTAATGCTTGAATTTATTAATGGCATGGACAACAACTTGTTGATGATGCCAGATCCACCAACATTCAGGGGATTACCCTGGTATGAAGTCCCAACAAGGCCTCACACCATTTGGTGTGCAAGTCCCATCTAGTATGATGGCCCAGTTATCACTGTCTTAAGGATTTGCCTCAACTCTTTCTTGTCAGCACATGAGAGTGGTTCTCTTTGTCTTCGAGAAGTGAGGTTCGCGTGCCTAGTGAGTGTAATTGTACTTGTCTCATTGGTTCCTTCACTGTGAGGGGAAGAAGGTGAAGGTGAGTTCCAGGTTGAAAGGGATCAGTCCAAACTCAGCGAGGAACACACAACACAAAAGGACATACGCTTCCGATGGAGCAGTCCACTTGGATGTGGCAGTCACAACATACAAGGTAAGATAACACGTAAATCACTCATGGAATAGTCTAAACGAGTGCAATGGTTGCTACAACAAGGTTTAGGTGAAAGGTTTGTCCGATGTCCAGCAAAGCAGTCAAAATGGACGAGACAACATTAACAACATATACAACACATTTCCATTAATATATTATGCATTACAACACAGGAAACTGTTCAGATGTAGAATGCAGGTTAAAACAACATGCATTACAAGTGTTAAAAATTAGTCTTACAATAGATACAATACATGTGTGAAAACGTGTTGGCATGTTAACAAGCTTATGAATTAAGCAAAAGTTCCAAGACACGTCGTTACACTATACATCACTAACCCTATTAACGAGGAATTGGAGCCACTACTTACTCCTCAAAGAAAAGATTACAGACTCTCTTGGTTATGAAGGAGGAGTTGAGGTTATATTTACAGAGGAGGGGGTATTTATAGCCAAGGGTGAAACTGGCCCTTGTGGTTGTTTGACTACCCTCATGACCATTTGACTTCCATGACTTTTCGACTTCTATGACTCTTTGTTCAACAAGTGGGTCACTTGGACTTCCATATTACATCACATTGATTGAAAACAAACCCATAGTGGAGATGTGTGTGACATCACTCGTGACATGACTGGACATGACAATGTTGGTACGTTCATGCTGCTATTGGAGTGCATGTCGAGCTATAGTGTTGCTGGGTGATGGATGTCTTCATGGTGTATCATAGCTTCACCTCCGCACGATGAAGTGCACATAGTCTTCGATGGTCCTTGGTTCACTTGATGAAGCTTTAGCATGTTGTTCCTTGCTTGCATGCTGGAAGGCTTGACAGGCTCATCTGTTCGTGAAGGTGCATGTTCGTCGTGTTTGTTCGCTTCAAATAATTCATTCGTTCGTTTGTTGGTGAGCCTGTCATTCTACATGTGCTCCCTTCGTTCATCCCATTCATCGTTTTGCCATGTTCGTTGGTGTACATGTACCTACAGTCACTCATGACAAGACAACATCAAATCCAAGCCTCCTATTCTACCATGAGACATGATCATTCAGATACAGGTGACCAAGAGAGGCAGCAAGGCTATGATGCGGGATGATGGCTCTGAGCAACTTCCAATGAAAATTGCGCAAGAGTCACTGAGAGATGGAGACAGACAATCTGAGTCGACAATGATTGTCTGCAAGGTCTGGCTCGGTTGGGAGGCAAAATTGTGCAAATTTTGGAAGGAACGTCTGGGTTGATAGAAGGAAAGGCAGGCATGCTCTACGCATTTTTCAGAACGAATGGGTAGCGGGGCTTGAAAAAACGATTTGCACAATTTTCCAGAGGAATGAGCCGGGCTGCATGAAGGGTCAATAGGCAAGGATTGCACAATTTTTCTGGGGAACTGCCTGGGAGACTCGCAGCCAAAATTGCGTAATTCCCAGAGGGAACTGCCAGTTGGATACTAGGGTCACTGGTAGCCAAAACTGCACAATTCTTAGAGGGAACTTCTAGTTCTCCACTGGGGTCACTCGTAACCATAACTGCACAATTCCTAGAGGGAATTTCTAGTTGGCTGCTAGGGTCACTGGTAGCCAAAACTGCACAATTCCTAGAGGGAACTGGTAGTGGGCTTCTTAGTCCACTACTCGGAGATACTGGCTAGGAAAACTACATTGAGGCCAGGAGGCTGGACTATTGGTCATCTCTGCACAATTTCTGAGCTGATCTGACTGATGGGCAGTGGAAGGCCTACTCATGGGAACTACACAATTTCTAAGATGAACAGTCTGTCGACTGTCAGGGTGACTAACTGGGAATATTGCGCAATTTTTTGAGGGAGGCAAGGATGGGAACTTGGTGTTTGTTCGGGCTGTGTGCGTAATTTCCTCAGTTAGTTGAGAAGGTGAGGTCAGTGGCCTCTGCACGATTTTTTAGGGGAATCTGTCCCGAGGTAATTGCTATGTCCGACTATCTGGGTGTCCAGCATGTGAGTTGATTGGATTGCTTGCGGGTAGTGTAGCTTGAAAAGACTAGCTTGGTGCTTATGCACAATTCTGGTTGATAGTCGATCGAGTCAATGGTGGGGTGATGGTTTGATTGTTAGAGGGGAGTCCGTCATCAGAACTTTTAGCAAAAATGGCTAAGTGTGTGAATAATCGAAAGATGTATATGTGATCATACGAACACACACTCACATGACTTGACGATGAAACGACCAAACCATCCAGACACACATGTTCAACAAGACTGGCCGACGATGTAAGTTACAAGTGCGGCACTCATGATTGCTCGTTCATTGATCGAGATGATGCTTGCGTGACAATGAATGTGACTTTGTGTGCGAGTGTAACATATGCTTTCACAGCGAACACAACAAGAACATACGAAGCAAAGAATTTGAGAATAACCAAAACATGGTTTCAAGAATCACTTAAACATCAACATGCAAAGACTTCAATGTAATGAATAAGCAAGGCAAATGTAAATACTCACACGAGATCACAGAGTGAACCCGAGTGTGTGTAGTCATCAAGTAAAACTCTTCAAGGGAGGCTCTGAAAATGGTGTAGGCAAAAATTTTGGAGGGTGTTTGTAGTTGCTACAACTCTTGGCGACACACTGGTAGAACTCCAACTTCTCTGTTTTGGTTCATTTCCAGCATAGGGCCTTGGTCTTTCGGGGAGCATTGAATCATTGTGTGGGTTACTTCAGTTTCCCAACTTACCCCATGGACATACATGGTTCAACCTTTTCCAACTTTGTTAAACAAAATCAAAAGTTTAGTTTGAATCCCATTGTTTCGAATCCAGGATGGGTAGTTTAGCTCACGAGTTGAAGATTTTCAGAGTATAAGTTTTCATCTTTGGTGTTGCTCTGCTGCCAGCAAGCCTAGACAATAACCCGATGGAGTCACCCAGGACAACGCACATTTTTCAACTATCAGTGAGCCTGGTCAGTACCTTGTGGAGTTGCATGTATCACCTCTCTGTGTAGTAAGCCTTTCTCTTCTTTCGCCTTTGTATTTTTCAAGACGATTGTGCATAGGCACTTATTTATTTTTGGGGCAGAAGAGGGATCCCGACTTATTGAGAGCAGAAGAGGTTGTTCCTTTAGAGAAGCATGTAAGACCTCTGACAGAGGTTTTCTCATTTAGATTTCCCCTTCTCCATTTCTACTAGTTGGATGAGCTTGAGCACACAGAGCAGGAGGCTGAGTATGGGCATGGGGCTTCCTAGTGTGGACATAGGTTCAAGGTTGGACTGAAACTTCCCTTGTAGATGGTTCATATTTTCTGTCAGGACTTCATCAGCCAAAAGTTACAACCAAGAATAGAGAAGGTAGATGCAAGATTGGCAAAGTGTTGCAGTGTCACGAGTTTCCTCAAATTTCAGCCACATACTTTATTCAAAATCTAGGACGTAGTAGTTGGAAACACTTATTTCCAGAAACAAAAATAGCAATATATCAAACAAACAAAACGAACGTGAACAAAAGTAGTAAGCAAAATCAAACAAAGATAATAAAAAAAACAAACCAAATGAAACAAAAATCAACAAGCAGACTATGTACATGGTGCTAGCATGGCCCGACTTACTAAAAATAATATTTGAGATCTTGGCCATTGGTAGGAAGGTTTTCAATCCTCCTATCCAATGATTGCAAATGATACATTTGAGTTGAAGCTTCTCATAGACCGGTGCAAGTCCACTGAGCTCTACTACCAAAACTTGGTGGCATTCCATAAGACCTTCAAGTGAAGACAACACCACTGTTTTAGGTACTATGTGCAACATGGGTCTGGATGATGGCATGGGGTAGTTGTTTTTATTCTGGGAAGGGTTCAAGTTCCTGAAGTCAATGCATAAGCAGATTTTCCTAGATTTCTTACGTGCAAGATTTAAATTAGAAAACTAAGTATGATGACGAACTTTGCAAGTAATCCAAACACTTAAAATGTTAGTCACTCTTTTCTGCGAAAGGAGTGCGAACAACATGTATGTGTTACCTATTCTTTGCTGCAATGGCTTCTCTCCTCCTTTACCTAGAATCTCATGTTGGATTTCTCGTGTGTAGTGCATACATAGGTCATCATCTACTCATGTAGAACCATCCTGATACTATTCGATGAAGTGGTC
This sequence comes from Pinus taeda, assembly GCA_000404065.3. Classification (NCBI taxonomy): domain Eukaryota; kingdom Viridiplantae; phylum Streptophyta; class Pinopsida; order Pinales; family Pinaceae; genus Pinus; species Pinus taeda. Next base: position 188,168 of record APFE030418296.1, read on the forward strand.
AATGATTTGTCATTGTTGTAGTGTGTAGCTTGTACCAAGATTGGCCATCTTCGGACCGTGGTAGGTTCCCATGTTGCTTTGTTTGTTCTTAGTGTTGGTCCTTTGTGTGTTCAACATGAGTGCTTCATACTCAACATCATTGTTTTCTCCTTAAAGCTTCAAAAATCTCGAAATCATGCATTTTCCATTGTTTTGGATGACTAAGATACACTCGGTCCTTGAGCCATCATGTGTTCCCGATTTGTCAAGACTTATCGCCCATAGCTTGTCTGTATATAGACCATTTGGCATGTTGGTACTACTAGTATCAGAAAAAAAAAGAAAAAAGAAAACAAAAGTTTCATTATCATCAGTTGGGCGAGGAAGGAGTCCAAACTGCTTGTCTAATGAGGTTGGAGTTGGCCGTGTAGGATAACACTCCAATGTCTTTTCAAGGAGGCAATTGCCAAACATGAGTTTTGCGAAGGCCAACGATTCATTTTCATTGTTAAGGGGAGTGATAGTGTGTTTCATATACCTCTTGGATAACACCCAGATTTGGTTGCATCTACCCTTGTACGGAATGTTAAACCAAGCTGTAGCAAAATATCCATCTAGCTTATTGGACCAATCTCTGCTAAGTAGCAAACCATATGCTTTTGGTATGTCCACAACAACTATGTTGATGCATTGGTGAAATCGACCATCATGGGATAGTCGGATGATCACATCTTAAAGTTCACCAATGGATAGTACCGATGTTCTGTCAAGTTGGATGATTTTAGTGGATGTTTTTCTCCATCGTGCATTGATATTCTTAGTGATGGAGAGTGACATGATGTTAGGCCCCTATACTACTAGTGTAACCCCTTATTGTTTGTTATTAGTACAACCCACTTATTATATTTATGTACCCATGTAGTGCCCATATTGTTACTATTGTGCCCCATAGAAGCCCCCTATTGTTATTATTGTGCCCTTGCATTATTATTGTTATGTCGGCTCTGATTATGTTATGACCCCTTAGACTCCTATATATAGAAAGGAGGTCTTTTCATTTGTATCATCCAAGAATTATTCATTTATGTAATGTAAAGGAGGTGGCCCCCTCAAAGAGGCTGAATTCTAAGGCATTGATCTATCTTTTCTATCTTTTCTTGAGCTGGTTTCATAACATTTGGTATTAGAGCTTTGGATTCTAGGGTTTCGCTGCTCCAAACAAGTCATCGTGGAATTTTCGCTATAAATTTTTGTCTGCGATGTTTCAGAAGCTAAAAAAAAAACCATTTTAGAAGACATTGCACTGAAGCTTGGGTCCGAAGTTCAGAGATTTTGGTGCTATATTTGCAGAGATATGATCTGCGGAAGTTGGTCTTTTTGCAGACTCCTGAATTACATTCCAAACAGGTGACCTGGGAAAATTGTCATAACTTTTGCTCTGAGCATCGGATTTAAATTTCATAAGAAGGTATAGAAAGAGGACGGACTGTAGTTTCTTGTATATAGTTTTCAAAGCTAAAGGTCGAAACAGTGACTTGTGGCACATCGTACAAGTTCGCTCTACTGAACTGGTCTATAATTAGGTCATCTTGGGAGATTTGGAGAATCCAATTTGGATCAGACTGGTGGCATTGGAAAGAGGACACAGAGGGCTATGACAGGTCACAATTTTAGAAATTAGAGATCCAAAATTACAGAGTTACAGTCGTTTCAAGATCGAGCTCCTAAAATCAAGAAAAAAGCAAGATGAGAAAGTTTGATGGCAAGGATCCGGTAAATTGGATACTTTAGATGGAGCAATATTTTGATCTACATGGTGTACCACTGTTACAAAAGGTGTGTATTGCATCTTCATATTTAGAACCGGATCAATTTTTATGGTATGAAGGGCTTTGTTCTCGTAAATAACTTGTTACGTGGTCAATTTTAACGGAGGAAATGATAGCACATTATGAGGATACAAAGAGCAACACCTTCTTTATAGAAACACCACAACAATTGGAAAGAGTAAAAGGGCTTTGTGACTTAATGGAAAGAAAAATTATGGAAACCAGGAAGCATACCCCTCACAACTATAAAGATGGAAGTGTTGTTTCTCCTAGCCTTCCACAACCTACAAGGGTTACACAACAACAATTGGAAGAAAAAAGAGAAAAAGGGCTTTGTTACAATTGTGATAGCAAATGCACTAAAGGTCATAAGTGTGTGGAGAATAAATTATTTTACATAGAATATGAAGAGGAGGAAGAAAATGATCAAGAAACATCAAAAGAATAGGATATACGCCAGGACCCCACCCCAGAGAAAGAAGAAATGAATCAGACCATATCTTGTAATTCATTGGTCGAAATTACCACTCCTCAAACTATCAAGATAGAAGGACATATCAAGAAGAAAAATGTTCAAGAAGTGAAAGATCACATCGAG